>JAPKLW010004139.1:0-30303 GCA_026898455.1 Plectranthus barbatus
AACAGCTCAAAAGGTTCGTTATGCTAAGTCCTGCAGGCTGATTAAGTTCAAGCATAAGTGAAAAGGTTTGAGTGGATTGATTCAGGAATATAAGATGTTAATTAATTAAATAGCTTGTCAGAACTTAAATTAATTAACGTATGTCTGTAACCTTAAATGTGGGGATATACCGAGCCCATGCAACCCGTACCTCAAAACGTGGTTGCAAATAGGTAGGACAGTATTGATTCTCTGGTGGAATGAATTAATATTAATTAATTAATTATATTCTGGGTCGAATATGGGAATTAATTAATTGATAGGCCTTATTTGCTATTTGCGTTATGGTCCCTGGTCTGGCCCATGAAACTCAAGCCCAATAGAAGTCCAATATTTTCCTATAAATAGGCCTCAGTTCCTCAGATCTCAACACACCACAAGATCTTAAGTTGCACACAGCAAACCAGGTTTTGGGAGCTGTGGTGATCGACAAGATCTGAGAACGAGGAGGAAATTCTGCTTCTCAACCGGGCAAGGGATTTGATAGAGAATCTTCACCAGATTTTCAGATCGAGTTGGGATACAGATCAGAAGATCAAATGAAGAGGATTTTTCTTCTTCTCTCTCTCCTTGTTTTCGAAAATAACTATTTTATTTTCTCAAGATTCATTTCCTCAATCTGTTAGGAATTAAATTTTTGTGCGTGGGAAAGATAAAAGGGAATCTCCGCGCACTCGTTCTTCAGAGTTCATCAATCCAGGTATTCCGCATAAACCTTCTTATGCATAATAATATAGGATCATGCTAGGATCATTCATAGGCATAGAAATTTATTTTGATATTCCAATTGACGATCCTTGGCAAACGGACTTCGTGATTCAGTTCACGAATCCCTTCAAGATGAACATAGGAGAATGCATTGGACGAAGTGGAGAAATCTATGTAAACCAAAAAAAGAGGTGGGCTAGGATTCCGAGACATTGGCTGGTTCAATAAAGCTATGTTGTCTAAACAGATTTGGAGGATTATCCGCAACCCAACCTCTCTTGTGGCTCGTGTGTTTAAAGCTCGATACTTCAAAACCGGCGACCCATTGACAGCACAAGTTGGAGTTTCAGCATCCTACATCTGGCGCTCTCTTGCTTGGAGCAGAACTCTGATCCTTAGGGGAATGATATGGCAAGTTGGGAATGAGAGAGTATTAGGGCATTTCAAGATGCTTGGATCCCAGCCTTATCTCATGGGAAACTTGCTAGGAATGTTGCTGGGAGAGAGGGTATACGAGTGGCTGATCTGGTTGATGAGGAAGGAGGATGGGATATGAGGCAGTTAGAGCAGTGGTGTTGGCCTTACGAGATCCCGACAATCTTGAGTTTGAAAAAAGAGGGTCGATATGGGGAGGATAAACAAATATGGAAATTGGAGGAGAATGGAAACTACTCAATTAAATTGGGGTACCTAGCTGAGATCGGCTATTATGATTCGCCCAACCATATCACCTCACATGATCGAAGCTACTGGCAAACTATGATTTGGGGATTGAAAGTTCCCCCGAAGGTGAAGATTTTCAGGTGGAAAGCGATGCAAGGGTATATTCCTGTGGAAGCAAATTTGTTAAGGCACCATGTACCTACGACGGGTATTTGCCATTCTTGTCGCCAACATTCGGCAACAACGGAACACTGCCTGCTCTTCTGCAAATTGATAAAAAACACGTGGAAAGAGAGCAGATTTTGGGACTCCATTAAAAGAGGTAAGTACATGGGATTTAACAAGATTGGGGAACTCATCAAACATGAGTTCACAACCATGGAGTATGAGAGTTGGGTTATTTTAGTCTGGAAAACTTGGGCGTATATCTGCAAAACAAAAAATGATAATAGCAGAACACATGAGAGTGTTTCTGAAGAGCAGGGACTGATTTTGTGGCAGACCTTCCAAACAGCGAGAGAAAGCTTAAAAACAAAGCCTCTCTTAGGTATACAACCAGGAAGTCGACGAAGGATTGCTCCTGAACGAGGAACATTTTGAGTGGATGTTGATGCCATGTTTAATGAGGGAGCGAGAACTACTTTGGAGTTGGGGTTATTGTCAGGAGCAGCGAAGGAGAGATTGTCGCAGCGATGTTCCGACCGAGTGTACATCCCGGATCAGTGGCACGAGGCGAAGTCCTTCCGGTGATCGCTGGTTTTACTTTTTGTCTTGAGCAGAAGTTTTCACCCTTTGCTATCTTTACGGATTCTATCATAGCTGCGAGAGCCTTTTGTTGAGATGAGGATGATGGTGAGTTGATTCCGAGGGATCTTCGCAGGATGATGCTGAGGAATGGGGAAAAGTCTTTCTTGGGAATATTTCATGCATACAGAAGTGCCACTAGGGTAACTCATCATGTTGCACAATATGCTAAACATCTTTCTTCTCAGATGACTTGGAGAGTTGTTTTTCCGGATTGGCTTACTGTTGTGGCCAATTTAGATACACCTTAATTTTATGATATTGAGTTTTTGAAAAAAAAAAAAAAACTCATTTAAGATTTACGTCTTGTTTTCTTTAGCAAATCGTTATTTATTTATTTATTTTGAGAAGTTCAGAAAAGTCTTCCGGAGTCCCACGCAAAATATTTCGGTCCGGTCTGCTGTCTACTTCTCTCTCTTAATTATTTTCATCACCTCCTCATCTATTGTAGTAGGATTTTGCTCATGAACACTGCACGGACATGGAGTAATTTTTTTATTTTAATATATATGGTGATCCTATAGAGAGAAGCCTTTTTTTGCTTTATTCAATTTCGAATGGTTTTTTTCTTTTTTATTTTTATTTTTATATATATAAAATCTAATGGAGCTACCAAAAGAACCTGGAAAAATCTCCTCTGCTTATGCAGCTCTTGATTCGCTTGCCAAACTACTAGATCGGATTCTGGATCATATTCATTCCGATGGCGATCGACGGCGTTGCAGATACAGCGTTTTTCTTCAAAAGAAACTGCAAATCCAATCTCTACATGAAAATGTTGTTTTGTTGTCGAGTTTTCTTGAGGGTTTTCCAAGGGAGGCAGCTATTTTAGAAGCACGACTCACAAATGCAGCAAAACAAGCGAAATACACGTTTGACTTCTACCGCTTCGACAAAAATGGTATGGAATTTATACCTAATCCATTTGGATAAGACTTACATTGGTATGGCGGTCGTCTGATAGACTTTTTATGCTTTTTTTAAAAAAAATCTTGCATTTGATTTTTATTTATTTATGGAGTTTAGTCTATAATTTATAGAGTTTATCAATTGATAAATATAATAATAAAGTGTACGGTGATTGGATCATGAATATTTAATTTTGAAAAAGTGTTGTTGATTAGGAATATGGCATTAGAGAAATCATAGATTTAATTTTTGAGTTGGCTCTAATTCTATGTCATTTTTGCAGATCCGGGGAGGAAACGAATTTATGAAGAGTTAGAGAAATCTGTACAAGAAATTGATTCTCTTACACAGGAAGCAACGCGGATAAAATTGGATTCTCCTTTTCCACTAAGACTAGCCTCTGTCGCCCGAGATACTCATACTGTCTTTGGATTTGAGGAGGGTTTGATAGAGATGAAGGGCCGGCTTTGTGGTGAGCCATCTCAGCTTGAAATAATCCCAATCGTTGGGATGGGTGGAATAGGGAAGACAACTCTTGCTAGGTATACTTACCAAGACCCTTCAATTACCTATCACTTTGATGTTCGTGCTTGGGCAACAGTATCGCAAAATTATAGTGCAGATATAATTCTTCGAAGCCTTTTGAGTTCCATTGATCCACCTAATGAGAAAAACTATAAGCGTATGTCCAAGGAGGAGTTGGTTCTACATGGGCACAGGTACTTAAAGAAGAGGAGATATTTAATAGTGATGGATGATATGTGGGATGCAAATGTGTGGGATGATGTAAGAATGGCATTTCCTGATGACTGTAATGGAAGCCGGATTATAGTCACTACAAGGGAATTAGTTGTTGCTTCTTATGTTGACCCTTCGAACAAATCTCATGAGATACGATTGATGTCTGCAGATCAAAGCTGGAGGCTATTAAAAGAAGTAGTGTTTGGACAGAGAAATTGTCCTCCGGAGTTGGAGAAGATTGGTAAGCAAATTGCTGCGAAATGCAGAGGGCTTCCTCTTGCAATTGTGGTGATAGCTGGAGTTGTGTCGAATCTCAACCACACACAAGACTCGTGGGAAAAGATTGCTGGAAATGTATTTGAAGCTGTGAATACAAGTGATGATGAATCAAAAGATATGGAAGAGTTGGGATACGAGTACCTTGAAGATTTGGCTGGAAGAAGTCTTGTTTTGATCGAAAAGAAGAGGTACGATGGCAAGATCAAAGCTGTGAAGATCCATGATGTCTTGAGAGATCTCTGCATAAGAAAAAGTCAGGATGAGAACTTTCTCTGCACCATAAATGACTTTGAGGGCAGCTTTCCACAAGGTATTGAGAAGTCGCACCGTTTGAGCATGTGTTCGAATGCTTGGGGTTGCATCCCAAACATGGACTGCACTCCCATCCATACCATTCTATTTTTTAGGGGTCACTGGGCATTTGATTATTGGAAGAATTTCAGACTTCTCAAGATACTGGATGCAATGACTGTGGGACTCCCATCATTTGTTGAAGAAATAAGTGAGCTAATTCACTTGAGGTACCTTGCCCTTGCATTTGATGCCTGGGGCAAGACACTTGTACTTGAAGTTCCTGAATGCTTATCCAATCTTCAGAATCTTCAGACATTAGTCATGAGGCGTTTGAAGGACTATTACCCGTTTCGTGCATATCTGCCGGTTGTAATTTGGAGAATGCCGCAATTAAGGCATATTATCTTACTCAATGGATTCTTACCCGATCCTTCTACCGATGTTTGTCAGGCAACTTTACCTCTAGAGAACCTGCACACACTTGGTTACATTGAAAATTTCACATGCTCTCAAAGGATGTTGGAAATGCTACCAAACCTAAAGAAGCTGAGGATTTATTATACGGGTTGGGACCCCGATAATAAAACAGGAGGATTGTCAAAGTATGAATTACACAATCTCCTTCATATGCCTTGTCTAGAAAAGTTGAGGATACATAGAGACTCCGGCAAAAAGTTCGATTTAGGCCAGAACCTTGCTTTCCCATTGACATTGAAAACATTATCCTTAGAGGGACGTGTTGTTCAGTGGGAACAGATGTCGATTATCGGTTCATTGCCTAATCTTGAAGTGCTCAAACTGACGAGGAACACCGATCACGGAGCTATATGGGAAACAACTGAAGGCGGATTTTGTCAACTAAAAGTGCTTCGAATTGACAACACAGACCTCCAACAATGGAAAACAGAGAGCTCCCATTTCCCGAGGCTTGAGCGGCTAACTCTCTATGAATGCAGTAGTTTGGAAGAAATTCCATATGATATTGGAGAAATAGCAACGCTTCAATTAATAGAGGTGGATGTCCGGGACTTATCGGTCGTGCAATCTGCAAAAGCTATTCAAGAAGAACAGCAGATCTATGGCAATGACTTCCAGGTCAGTATCCTTAAACCACGTAGCTACGCCTACTGACCTACATATACTAAACTTGGGACAGTTTAGGCAAAAACTTGCGTTAGGCCCTGCCTAACGGTTTAGGTGGGTTTTATCTTACCCAAATGGGTTGACCTATCTCAAATAGGGTTTATTAATCCCAATTAGGGTATATTATATGGGTTTGGACTTGGGTTAATGAATAAAATCCGTCTAAATCGTTTAGGTCTGCCTAACCCAAGACCTTCCCGACAGTTTATGATACAATGATCGCCATAGATTTATTTTTTCTCGCTACATTTATGAACCCCTATAGTGTTTTGTGCTTGTGTTTGATCTAACACTTGGCATAGAACAGCTGCTAGTGGCATGCTCAATTGAAACTTTGCCAAATGCAATATTTGTATTTAAGATAATACTATCAATTGGTTTTACACACATACGAGTAGCCTTTTGAATCTGGCTACACTGCATATTTTGATTTAGTGCACAACTTTCACAGAAAATATCGTATACTTATCAAATGTTAGATCATAAAATTCACTAGGCTCAAATCGGATATTAAGGGGAGACCTAGCGATTAGATCGTTTCTTCTTCTTATTATTCTTCTTCTTATTATCATTATTATTATTTTATTATTATTACTAAAAAAAGTAACAAAACAAAATTAACTCAATATTTATCCCAACATCATAAGCTTGTTGTTGGTCCCGGTTTATCAGGGTATAACTTGGCAGCGGAAAATGTGTTAGTTCGTTTCTTGCACTCTGCTGGTTACTCAGCTGACTGGGACCTTGTCAGCTGGTAAGTCAACTGGCACTATGAGTACTCAGCTGACTGGCGACTGGCTGGTCAGCTGGTAGCTCAAGACTTAGAATATCTTAGCATTGTTTGCACAGTTATATCAGTTTTCAGATATACACCAGCACTTGAGTGCTGGGTTTCAAATCAGTATGAAAATGCAGAAAGCTGATAAAGACAAAAGGATTTTTATAGTGGTTCGATCAACTGATCTACGTCCACTCTCCAGTCGACTCACTGGAAATTCACTATAAGAGCAATCAGGTACAAAGTTCCTACGATCTATCTCCAGCTGGTAGATGCCCCGTCTACCAGTCCACTGGATCAACCGCTCCCGGTCCTTGTCCTTCTTCAGCTCTCGTCAGATGGATGGAGTGCGAGCACGTCACTTCAACCTCCTCCTCTGACCGGTTGGGTGTTGAGTTCTCCCAAGAACGAGTCTTCTCAATGCGGCAAACTGCCCGTAATAACTCAAGTGCTGGCTGGCACAAGAGCTGCTGTGAACTTCCTCGGAGGAGAAAGAACACCAAAGAGATCTGTAACTTACAAGCTGGAAGCTTGAAGTCTCGTGTTTGAATAAATCAACACACGGAAAGCCTTAAGAAAGGCCTCGAAAGATTTGCTTGCGCGTAAGAACTTTCGGTCGGAGAATCGGAGAGTGGAGTTCCGAGACGAGTTGCAAGAGTTTGAATGTTGATGGTCCCGACGTATTTATAGCCGCGGGATCCGATTCAAATCTTTTAGCCGTTTGGACACATCCGGAAAGGTGTCAGACCTCGGATGTCCTTTTGATGGCGGCAGGTATGCTTTTCCGGAAAGCGCCATACCTTGACCGCTTTATCTGACATTGATCTCTTTATGTCAGAACGGCTCTATTCGTCAGTACGAGGAATCGCAACTGGTGTCTTGTAACTGATAGACTTTAAGGTATCCTCCTTAAAGTCATACTTTGTCAGTTGATTCCTCAGACGAATCTTCTTTTTGTCTCTAAGACTCTGGGAGAGCGAATCTTGAATTCTGCTGGTAACATCCGACTGGTAGATCATGCTGGTGATCTTGTGCTGGCAGTCTCTGCTGGTGACTTTCGCTGGCACAATCTAAGTCTACCAATATGTCTGGATGTTAACTCTTGGAATCTCCCATGACTGGTGACTTCACTGCTGATGAACAGTAGCCAGTCATTAGCTCTACTCATGCTGATGAACAGTGTCAGCATGAGTCTTGTCAGTCGCTTGCTGGTGAGACTTCTCTCAACTGGTAAGCACATCTCATGCTGGTGAACAGTAGCCAGCATGAGTCTTGATCAGCTGCGACTTACAACTCAAAAGACCTAAACAGGACTTTACATTTGAGACTAGAGCTATTCTAGAGACAAACTGACGCTGGTAGGACTTAGGTTTTGATCCACCAAAACTATAATCTATACAATTAGCTACTGGGGAAGGGAAACTTAGCCAAATTTCCCAACACTTGTGTGCTTTTGATGTAATTTGAAATAATTCAAAACTTTATTTAGTTTTCACTTTCAGTTCATTATTATATTTATTAGTTTTAGATATACTAAGGACATCATATTTCTACTTTCAAGTATGTTTATTATTAAATTCGATATTTTTCTACGATCATATGTTAACACATACCTATGTGTTTAAAAAAAAAACAAATCTTGACCATTTACAATTTTAATCTATTGACTATAATCATTGGATAATACAGGGAATATTATAGAATAAATACAATAAAGGAGTATGTTAACAATTTTGTACATATTATTATAATTATCCATAAATTCAGGTTTTTCTCTCAAAATTAAAACTTTATTTATCATAATTTTCTCTCTTTTATATTATAATTAAACAATTATATCTTTCTAGATTTAATTTATTTTTTGAATTATATATTAAATTAATTCCATATTTACGACGATTCATATGGTATTTATATTGCAAATGTTGAACTTAGAAGATTTGTACGAGAATTTTGATTTAATATTTAGTTGTTATATGTTTATCATTATATTTATGTTCAGGTAAATAATGCATCAATTACGCATATAAATATCTTAAATAGCTGTAATTTTTTTTTTTTGCACCAAATGATACTCCCTCCGTCCCACCTCAATTGTCCCACTTTTCTTTTTCATCCGTTCCACCTCAATTGTCTCATTACTTAAAAAGACAGTTTTTTTACATTCAACAATAAAATATTAATTCCACTCAACTTACTTTACACTCACACTCCTTGGTTATTGTGCTCAAAGTCACAGGGACAATTCAGTCGGGACGGAGGGAGTATATTTTAACTCGAAAAAAATGTATTTTTTTATTTTTTTATTCGAAATCATATACATTTTGTATTTATATTAAGTGCATTTTTTTGCTCTGATTGTATGCTGCATTTTTATTTCCAAAATATTGCATTCTTTATATCGAATATATGCATGCTATGTTTTATGAATTGCACGACAATGAATTCTTAAATATATATATATATTTTATATTTTTGCCCTTGAATGTTAGATGATACCAAATAATTTAGTAAAGTTGGGATAAATTTAAATTGATCACATGCATTAATTTTGATTTTTAATGATCCAAATTTGTCATTTTTTTTTAATAAGTGTACATTAATCTTAAACTCACACACCCAGATGTACCCCTGGGAGCTCGAACCTATGACCTCTCAGTCACAGACAAAGTGCTTTAACCACTTCATTCCGAGTGAGGGACCAAATTTGTTATTTTTTTAGGTCTGAAGGTGTAACACATGATCATTTACCATATATATATCATGAAAATACTAAATTTCTTTATAAAATCACAAATTTAGACGAAACCCACCGAATCGCTGCCTAATTCTGTTAATATTTGAAAATGCACTTTTTTATATAACATCTAATGAAAATACCCCTTTTTATAAATATATCCAAGAAATGCCCCAAAGTACAATATCTGACATGTTTTTGTGTTTAAATATGCAATCAAAACAATCATTTGGTGATGATTTGCATTTAATTAGGAGAAATTATTTTTTAAAACTTGATTGGGTTTAAAAATAGAAAAAATAAATAAATAAAATTTGTTCCCACCGGTTTTTGGCGGTGATGACCGGTCGGCACCGGTGATGATCGGTTCAGACGGTTCAGACCGGCGGTGCCGACCCAAAAAGCAATTTATTTATTTATTTATTTATTTTTTTTAAATGTGGTGATGATCGGTTTTTTACGATGCCTACCGGTCCATTAGTGGTGATGACCGGTTTGAACCGGTCTGCATCCCACACCTTTTTTTCTTTTTTTAAATGAGGTGATGACCGGTTTTTTGACGATGCCTACCGGTCCATTAGCGGTGATGACCGGTTTGAACCGGTCTGCATCCCACACCCTTTTTTTTTTTAATTGCAATTTTTTTTATTTTATTGTATGAATAATGTATTTTTCAACAATAATTTATGGCATTTTCATTTGATAAAGTTGTGTTGGATGAATTGTTACTATAAATGTACAGTCTTGGCAGGCATGCTGATAGCCTTTTTTTGGACTAAATCAATGAACAATGAATTCAGTTGTTGAAAAATACAGTGAAATGCTTGTGAATACTGAATTCATTTGTTGAAAAATACAGTGAAATTGAAATTAATCGTACGCAGAATTGATGTTACCTCACTGCAGTACACTGCACTAATCAATTCAATAAATTTACTTTTGCAGACTTTGAAATCATTCATTGAATATAGACCTAACTCTTTACTTTATATACTCTCATTCAGAAGAAAATTTTCATTCACCGCAGAAACAAAAAAAACTCTATCATCATTCTGCCATTCACCTTTTCTCTCTACCCCTTCGAACCCATTTTCAAGCAATTAAAATGGAGAATTGGTGCAACATGTTTTTGCACTATAATGGCCATTTTGATCATTCGTGGCACTATATTGGTGGCCAAGAAAGATTGATTTACCTATCAATGACAAATAGATCAATAGCTGCATTGAGAAGCACCATTCAGACGATTCTTGATGCAGAAGGTATTGGAGGTGAGTACAATATCTATTATACATCTCAAACTCAAAGTGGAAGAAATGGAGCATCATTGCTGACAGAGAATGCGGAGCTGCAACGACTCCTCAATTTTTACTCGGAGTCTGATATTTACATTATTATGAATCCCACAATCAACACTGGTGCTGGTACTTCTCAGCGGGAGCCATCCCCCTACATTACGTTCGTATCCAGAGTCAGTCCTCCACCATATGCTCGATACAGTCCAACTGAATCAAAACTTCAAAGATTTACATCTTCTATGCATTTTGATATTGGTTCTGAAGGTGGTAGTCGGGGTTCACATATTCCTGACTTGAATGATGAGCTCCCTGAAGATCATAATGATGATGAGGAGGCCCACTTCATTCCTGAATACCACACAGGAACTGATGGTGGTGTGTTGGAAGAAGCAGACGAAGAGGCTGATCTAGATTCATCCGGATCTGATTCTGATAATGAAGGTGAAAATTTCTTGATGGATTGCACAGTTGCAGAATTTTCTGCATGGATCAGATCAGCGGGAGGTATGAGTGCTTTTATTTCAAATCTTATGCCCACTAACCCCCTATTAGAAGGTTGTCCAGTTCAAGGTGATATGAATAATTGGATAGTTCCAATTATGCCAGTGGATACGACCGAGACACCTGTTGTGAGAGATGTGACATCCATACTTGATCAGGAATTGAGTTTGGGTGCCATGTTCTGGAAGAAAGATGACTTGCTAATTGCTGTTGGTTTGTGGCATATGGAGCATCGTCATGAGTTTAAAGTGATAAAGTCTGATAGCATCCGACTTGATTACATTTGCAAATGAAGTGAGAATTGTTCGTTTCACATACGTGCGAGGTGCAGGGATGGTTGTTGGATTATCCGTCACTTTCAACCAAATCATAATTGTATGTTGAATCTTACGGGAATTGGATCCAGAAATATCCGTTCAAAAGTAGTGGCTGCGTATTTGCTCGAAAGATGCGTCGCCAGGGTCAAATCATCAAACCAAGAGCAATAATGACCGAACTTCAACGAAATTTTGGGATTCGGGCGAGCTATGCTGTTGCATTGCGATCCAGAAATGCAGCCATTTCCCTTATGTATGGCAGCATAGCGGATTCTTATAAGCTCTTGCTTAGATATCTCGAGGTGCTTCGGCAGTACAATCCAGGCACGATGACAGATCTGGATATTGAGCATGATGGAATATTCCGACATTGCTTTGTTGCACTCGGTGTGTCCAGGTTAGCTTTCAACAATAATTTGTTAAGATAAGTCATTGTCATTGATGCCACACACTTGAAGGGCAAAAGCAAAGGCATCTTATTGGTTGTTGTTATGAAAGATGGAAATGAAAATGTTTTTCCATTGGCGCTTGGTGTTGGGCCAATCGAAAATGATGAGACTTGGACCTGGTTTCTCTCTAGATTGAGGATGTGCTTTGCAGTCAGCGAACAATTGTTAATTGTTTCAGATCAGCACGTTAGCATCGAGAATGCAGTCAATGCAGTATATCCGGGTACGGCGCACGGTATCTGTTTTTATCACGTGCAAAATAAATTGACAACCCATGGTCCAACCATTGTGAAGCTGTACCATCGTGCTGCTTATGCTTATCGATTGTCGAGCTACAGGCAGACAATGGATTAAATTCGATCGTCCAAACCTGTTGCATACAATAAGCTCATTTCAGTAGGTCCTGAAAGGTGGTGTAGGTCGAAGTGCCCAGTCCGTTGTTACAGTTTCTTAACATCGAATGCTGCTGAAGTTTTCAACGCAAGGTTGTTGGAGGCTCGTAGATTGCCCATATGTTCGATTATTGATACATATCGAGGTATACTGGAACAATGGTTTGATCAGAGGCGAGCAAAGGCGAATGCAAGAGTTGATGAGTTAACAGAAGAGGTCGTGCAAAAGGCATCTCCTCTCTCCGAGCTAGCTCATACACATCAGGTTGTGCCAATTTCCGAAAATGAATTTAAGGTTACTGATGGAGAAAGAACTTGGAAGGTTGATTTGACGGCATGTACTTGTGAATGTCGTGAGTTTCAACTGGACCTGATGCCATGCTCACATGCAATGGCTGCGATTCGGTATGATTTTCTACTATCATTTTCATTACTTGAATACTTCAACAAGTCATTGTTTTTATTTTTTCGCAGTTACAATGGGGTCAACTATTACGATTATGTTCATAGCTACTACAAAACGAGTAACTGGCGCGAGATTTATGGTGGAACTGTGAATTCACCTCCTCCTGAGGATGAGTGGGATGTTTCAGATGAAGCTGCATCTCTCCTGGTGAAATCTCCTATTATTACACGTCAAGCTAGTCGTCCCAGAAATAGTCGACGTCCCTCCGGAGCAGAACATACGCAAACATCTTCTAGCAGACAAAGAGCCCGTAAAAAATGCAGTATTTGTAAATCAGAATCGCATACGAAGCGATCTTGTCCTGATAGAGTTGCAAACACTTAATGTTTGTAAAAATGCTTCAACTATTGTAAAATTGTAAGGGTGCTTTAAATATGATGCTTCAAATCTCAAGTTTCTAATAGTCTAACAACAATCAATCAAAAATAAATCAAACATACGAGAAATCAAATAGTCTAAGGGCAATCAATCTTCTAAATAATGCAGGCCCATTAGGACTCTCCATCCACTGTGGATTCGGGTACCCGAACATGAACATCTCTAATGCTGCGCATGCATAAGTCGAATGTTGCGCTCCCTGATTGCCCTTGAAATACATCACCCTAGTAAAAGTCATGTCTCGTGAGGCCACGTTCCGTAGTTTCAACTTATTTTTATCCCAATACCCGCCTGCTTTCAAATAATCTTTCATATGGCTGGTCATCTTTCTCAATTCTACAAAAACATCTTGCAAAATCCTGGCGCGGTCATGAGAATCATAGGGGTCAATCATCATGGCAGTCCATGTCTGGATGTTCATTTGCACAGTATACCAAACACCTCGAACATAACAGGGTACAATGAACTACAAAGCAAAGTAAATATATTAATAATTGATGCATAAAAACAATATCCAAATAGATAATAGAAAACTAACCGTATCTGCCTCGAACCAATCCAAAGATGTAGTGCAATCAGTACCATTGATGAACTCCAATAGAGCTCGTGATTCCTGAGGCATCGGTCCCTGCCTACTTACCCGATAATCTATTTTCACTAAGTCCTACAAAATATTAAACACGAAAAATGTCAATATAAACGATGTTGAAAATTAGATAATTAGAATTATGAAAATACTTACGAAGAATTGAGGTCGCAGAATCCGAATCCTTTGTTGAAGCTGATAGAAACTCCTCTGTAGTGACTGGACGTAGCAATCGATGACCTCCAGTGATAACGGCTGTGCAATATTCTCTATAAAAGAGAAATAAGATTGTGGCCACGCTGTATTATCGTTAAAGGATTTCCTGCTAATTCCTTCACCCGTGCGTCTACACGCATCATAGTTGTCCTCTAACACGCAACTGATTCCCATCGGCCGTCCATCATCGCCCTGAAATGAAAATAACATTACACATCATATACTTAAATTAAAAAAATGTTAATATGTTACATCAAATACCTGCAGTTCAATATCACGTGCAAGCAAATAAATCATGTGGCTTGAAGAAGGTTGATCCAAATCAGGTATGTGCTGGCGAGACAGGCGCTCTGTGTTGCATCTCCTCTCAGTAGAACGACGACCGGCACTCCGTCTCCTCTCATCAGTCCGACGATCTGTGCCAATATGAAACTGCTCTGGGACAACTAAATCAGTATCTCTACGAACCTCTCGGTCTACTGATGTGCTAGGTCTAGCAGAAGAGCTAGGTCTCGCAGAGTGGTGGGAAGTACTGGGCCTAGTAGAGTGGTGGGAAGTACTGGGCCTCTGCTCGGGACTGTCCATCTGTATCCCTCGCCCAACTGACCTATGTCTAGCATCAGTACGGTTACCACATCGCGCTGAGTTGATCAAATCTGTGACTACTCAGGTCACATGAGGAATAACTCTATCTGTTACTGCATTGTTCACTGCAACGTCAACCGCCTCAGTAACTATAGCCCGAAGCCTATCCATAAAGGAACGAGATGGCCGAATTCTCCTAGACTCACTTGACTCTCCACTAGATGAAGTCCTATCCCTCCTCGAACAAGTGCGCCTATGTGGTGCTCTCGAGCTCTGCCCTTGAGAATGAGATTGTGCCCCAAAACCTCCCTGATCACCACCCTGATCACCGTGATCACCACCCTCATCACCACCCTGATCACCACCCTCATCACCACCCTCATCACCACCCTCATCACCTCCCTGATCACCACCCTGACCCCTTTGTCCTCCAGAACCCTGTCCTATAGAAATGCTCTGTGATCGACGATCACCTCTCTGTCCAACAGGACGTACTGGATTTTCTGGACGTCGGAAGTTAACACTTAGGGACTCCTCCGACTGAGAAGAAGTGTAGTAGAAAAGCTCTTGTTCATACGGAAATGGGATTAGGTTTGCGAAAACTTGAATCTACAACAAAACAAAAGACAGTTACAAAAATTGTTAGTTTACAAATAAGTAATTTAGATGCATGCAATACCTGTTCACGAGCAAAGAAGCCTTGCCAATCAACCGTAGCTGGCCTTGTAAACTTCCACTTGATAAATCGAGGAATTAGAGTTGGATTCTCTAAAACGGCACAAGTACCACCCAAGTTCGGAATGGCCTCATAGGCCCAAACCTACAAAATATTTGTTTGAATTATAACTCATCAACTTTACATATTTACTGAATACAAAAAAAAAAAAATTACCTGCAAAATCCAAATAGGACCGCCCAAATGAAGAGTCCCTTTTGCTTCTACCCTCGTGTGAGCTTGCTCTAAATAGTATGATAAAGACTTATACGCATTTGCTCCCACGAAAATTGGTTCCAAGTAGCCCAATTATCTACCAAAACGAAGACCCAACTCTCGATCTTACGTTTTTCAGAAAAACCTAACACAAAGCTCCACATGGCTAATATATTGGTCACTCTCAAATACAATTCATAATTATTCCGGTGAACTAAATCAGCCTTAAATTTGTTTAATAACTGCTTAGCTGTGATAGATTGACCACCACAGAACAACCTATACACCGATGAATCAGAAGGATCATGATCAGCACATGGATCAAAATGAGTGGGTCCAAATGTCAAACCGGTCACTAGTGCAAACTCACCCAACCCTAAAGAAATAGTCTGCCCACCAATATGAAATCATAAAGCTTTTGGGTCGTGACTAACAATTTGGTAACTTAACAGTTGCAGTAATGGCTGCGAGGCACTAGGTCCATTATTTTTCCACATTAACAAATTTCCAAATGGGCCATTCATAAAACTAGTCACCAAATTATCACCCCCTATTGAATACAACGTGTCACTAATTATCTCTATTGTCATAACCTTAGTGCATAAATTAATCTTACAAGTTACATTACGTAAAGCGGGTCTAATAAATTCAACCTGCACAAATATGGATCAAATCTTAAAATAATTTTCAATAATCACATAATATAAAAAATCGAAATAAATTCTAATAGAAATTAACAATAAATGACATAGTTACTTCAACCAATTTTCAACCAATTTCAACATGAAATAATTATCATTTTCTATCTACTACAACACAACACCCTATATACAACCAATTTGAAGGCAATTTCAACATATTGAAGTACATTAATCGACAAATTCAAGTAATACTAAATAAATAGTAGGCTCGATCAAAATTCGATAAATACAAACAATATCTCACAAATTCATAGCATAAAAACTCCATAAGCAAAAATTCAAGATGAAAAAAAAAAACAATATCATGCTCCACATTTTTCAACTCATAAGCACTCAACCACAAAGGAAAAAAAATAATTAAGCAAACCAACTTACCTGATCCGCCATTTGCTATGAGTTAAGATGATAATGAAGAAGGAGAAAAAAAAATGAAGGGTGAAGAGAGGTGCCGACGAGGAGAAGAGGGTTTCAGCAAAAATGATGAAGAGGAATGGGGAAGAGAGGTGCCGACTTGCAACAAAAATTGAGAAAGTAGGGTAAAATAATAAAGTTGGTCAAACTTTGGTTTTTGAAATTATTTCAAGTCATCACCGGTCGGGACCGTGCCTGACACGGTCGGCATCGTCGGCCGGTCCAGACCAACTAATTTTTTTTTTTTAATCGCATCAAATAATTTTTGGTTATTTTGTGGTAGTCATCGGTCGGCATTGAGTGAAAATTTGAAATTTTACAACTTTTTCAAAAAAGTTTTCAACAATATTCGAAAACATGTCAGAAAAATGTTCTTTGGGGTATTTTTTGGATGATTTCATAAGATGGGGCATTTCTTAGATGTAAGATAAGGAAATGGGGTATTTCAGATTTTTTTCTCTGCCTAATTAACCGGCCGGATCGCCACCTCATTCAGTCGCTAGCGGCGTTTAGGCACCAAATAAGAAGAAAAAACGAGGCCGATAAGAGCATCCACAATGGGGTAAGATAATAGAGGTAGATAATGATGTGGATGAGAGAGAGTAGTGAGGTGGAGGAGAGAGAGGAAAGAGAGAGAAGAGATGGGTAGCTATTTATCTACCTGGGAAGATAATTTTTTGTGGGCCCCACCATATTTTAATTGTTAATGCTTAAGACTTTTTTGGTGGGTCCCATCATATAATAAAATAAATGTAAAATAAATGCTGATGTGGTGGACAAAAGTGGAGGAAGATAAAAATTTAAGAAACTCACCATTGTGGATGCTCTAATTATATACATTTTGAGTAGGCTGGCAACCGCCTAGTGCTAATGCAGGCCACCGAGACGGATGGCTTTTGCATCAAATGATCACAAGTCAAAAATATAGAAGAATAGTTTTCAAAACTTATAAATCTTTTAAGAGAATTTAATATGAAAACATTGTAGAATCTGTGTAATGATTTATTGAAAATATATCGCATGTCTTTTGTAGTTTAGTAACTCGAACGAATAATATTAAAATAAATAAATATAAGGGATAAAATATGCAATATATGTTTTATTTAGAAGAAATAAGCTCTTTTATAATAGGCATCTATTATACGAGGTCTCCAAACTGAGAAATACGAAACATCACCGCGACAAGTAATCACATTACAAACTGAATATTCCGATTCGACCACCTAATGAGACAAAATCTAGAGGAACAGCCAAAAACTATTTGCATGCAAAAAGTTGATTAAATCACTCTGACAATTAGCTAGTTGATTTAATTATCAAGGGAAGAAACATATGGTACATAAACAAAATGTTAGGAAATATAGAATATGATATCTGAACATATATAAAAAATATAATTTTAACTGGGTGAAGTGAATATCGCAAAGAAAGACATTAATTCGGTTAAAGATATCAAATGTCATAAAATTACAAGGTACTTGGCAAATGATTAATACGGAAACAAGAGGAATGAACTTGCGATCCTTAAAGTCTACAGTCATTGCAATTTTGTCAAGTGCAGCAACAACAGCATCTTCCAGTGCATTGTTATGAGCTGCATCCCAATTGAAAGAAATGTATATCTTTGTATCAAGGATTGAATAGACATCATCATTAACTCGATCGGCAGATTGCTGTCGGATGATAGTTCTTGTCAATAAAAGCTTCCGCAACATTAAGCATTTCTCCAGCTTCAAAACAGACCATTAAAAAAAAAAAAGAGAGATGAGATTTCAAGTTGTTTAGAGAAATTACAGGCGTATATGAGTGAAGATCTATATAAATTCATGGATATGGAAAAATCATAATGTGCAATCTTTGAAAAGTTAGTCCTTGGAGGCCTCCATAATGAACCAATGAAATAATTGAATAAGAATATTCCCCCAACTCAAATCGTTAAAACTATACACAATTGCTCACATTTATTATTGTATAAATAGATTTTAATGACTGCCTCCAATGGCTACTTCAACTTGAGGTGGCATGCCAAGTCATCAAATAAATAATTAAATAAATATATATATCTGGTGAGAATAGCCCTTATCATGAGAAATGAGAATAAATCTCGTCCATAGATTTGCCAACATCAACGATCCAGATTACATAAGAGCTTTAATAAAAAACGCGGCATAATATCCTCATTTTACTTCATTTAAGGGCAACATAGTCATTACGAACGTACAGGGCGCAAGAGTTGTGTTTTGTTCATTTTATGTATTATATACTTCATTTTATCTTACTTATACTTCATTTTATCTCAATTGCGAATCATTATAAAATGAATTCGATTCGAATTTCGATGTTACACGTGACATGCATTTTATCTTAGCAGTTCTTCATTATATCTTAGTTATTCTTCATTTTATCTCAATTGTGATTCATTATAAAATAAATTCGTTGTGAATTTTGATGTTATATGTGACATGCATTTTATCTTAGCAGTTCTTCATTATATCTTAGTCGAACTTTTTTTGACTCCTTCAACAAACTTCAGCGATTACTTCTAGCTCTATTAAAACTCGAATATGATTATCCTATATAGGACTTTTACAATTTTGACACAATTCTAAGTTGCAAGAAACTATATATGCCAACTTTGATGCACCAAAACTATAACAAATACAATTAAGACCAAAGGGTACAATATTCCTAACACTTTTCGAGTGAGGAACAAATAGAACTTCTGTTAAAACTTTAACAGATCCATCACTAGCCATCAATCTGATAGACTCAATCCCTCTTACTTCACATGTTTGATTATTCCCAAACATAACAAATCCCAAACTTTCATATTTGAAATGAAAGAACCAATCTCTAATGCAACACATATGAAAATAACAACCACTATCCAATATCCAACTATTTTCAGATTCAATGGATGTAATATTTAGAATCTGACCTAATTTAAGACTGAAAGTGGCTTCAACTTGATTGTCCTTGCTGTCTTTTGAAGGCGAAGCAGTCCTTATCCCAATGCCCAATTTTATAGCAAATGAGACATTTTGTGCTATCTCTTTCATCTCTTCTCCACTTTTCAAATCCAGTGTTTTTTTTTCTTTTCTCCACTTTTTAGGTCTGAATTTATCTTGAGATATATTTCTGTATTTATTTTTTTTCCACTTGGACTTCACAGATAGTCCATAAGCCATTTCAGACTCCTTTCCATCACTCTTCTTCCAGAGTTGTTTGGTTCTTAGAGTTGTCTGAACTTCATCATAAGAGATGGTATTCTCTCTTCCATACATAGTTGTGTCCCTCAAATTATCATAGGATCTAGGCAAGGCATTCAAGAGACTAATAACCATGTCTTTGATAACTTCATTATTTTGCTCACTTATCTATAGTATTTCATACTATTTTATGTAGTTTTCTTGAGTGTATATATATATTTCATGCATGAGTCTATTATATGTGGTGTTACGCTTGTCCTGGTGCGTTTTTGCAGGATCAAGGCTTAAATTCACTGGAAAACCGTTCTGAAAGCAGTGACGTGAAAGATAGCAGCGAAGAATCTCTCCACACAAGTAATTCGGTATATTGGTGCAAGCAAATGGATAGAGCTTCGAGTTAGCTTTCCAACGCAACTGGAATCGGGTCAATCGGAGTTCGGGAGTGAAAGTTATGGCCAAAACCGTGAGACCGCACATATCGACTTCGACCAAGGCGAGAGTCGACCTCGACCGAGGTGAAGACACTCTCGTCGACCGACGCTCACTCACCTCGGTCGAAGTGCGGCCAATCTGGGGAGATTTTTCATTAAATTCGAATCAAATCATATCTCCAGCCCTAGATTTGATAGGATACACATCCACAACTATAAATAAGCCTTATTTTCGAGTTTTATTCATCATATATCATCCTGAAACATCTTTATCTTCTGCATCGAGTCCTTTAGAGCTTTTAGAGTTGGGAACTCGAAACCCTTTAAAATTTTAAGTTATTTCATGCTTTTTAAATATGTTTACTTTGGGTAAACTCAAAGTTTGGGGGTGAACATGTTGATTTGAAAAGAAATTTTGAGTTGTTCTTGGAAAATTTGGGTCTGATATCTGCTTTTTGTAGATTTAAACATGAGGACGAAGCAAAGCGGGAAGAAGAGACCAGGGATGGAAGTTGAGTCCCCTGTGATGACTCCTGAAAAGGCGAGCCCTCCAAGACTGCAAAGAAGGCAAGGAGGCCGGAGCCTACTCAACCATTGAGGAGGTCAAGCAGGGCTGTTGTCTCAATTATGGCCCAGAGGAACGCGAAGTTACCACCCACTAGTGCAGAGAACCCAGTAGAAATCCCCGATGAGCCAGTCAAAAAGTCTAAGACCGCGAGTATCAAGTCTAAGCAAGGGAATCTAATGGATTTGGTTGATGCAGCCACATCTAAGCTGGACCGTGAAATAGTAAAGAATCCCGCGAAGGAAACCGTTGTTGAAGAGCAAGAAGACGAGGACACCGAGGTAGAAGAAAGTGCTGAAGGCTAGTCTGAGGAGCCAGAGGCAGAGCAAGAAGGTGTGGAAACAGAGGTTGAGAAAAGTGAGGATGAGAAAAGTGAGGATGGCCAGTCTGAACAGCCGGAAAACGAACGCGAAACAGATAAATCAGAGGGTGATGCTACCAGTACAAAGGAAACAAAAGCAAGCTTAACAAAGGAGACGGGCAGCGCAAGGAAGAAAGAGATACAATGTGGCAAGGCCAAGGTTGTCTAGTTGTCCGCAGAAGAGATTGATCGAATTCCAAAATTTTCATCCAAGCTCCATCAGAAAAGAATGCACGAGCTTGCGAGTCGCAAGTTTAATCTGGAAAGGGGATTCAAGGATCTGTCTAAACTGCCTGCCGAATTACTTCGAAGTGTTGAACAACAAGGATGGGAACCATTCGTGGTGATGCAGCCTGCGCCAATCATTGCTCTGGTCCGCGAGTTCTATGCTAATTGTGAGCAGTCCACAGGGGTGGACTATGAACTTCGAGCAGTTGTCCGAGGGAAGGAAGTATTACTGAACCCAAAAATGGTCCACGCTGTTTATGGAACACATCCACCGCAGCCAGATACTTTTATGGATTTACTGAAGACAATGACAAGGGAGCAGCTTGATGAAGCTCTAGGTGTTGTGTCCGTGCCAGGAGCTCGATGGGTAGATGAGACCAAAGACAACCTGTCTGCTCTGGCCAGTTTTCTCACAACCGAGGCCAACACCTGGATTCACTTCTTAAGGAATCGGATCAGTTCTACAACTCACAATACCCTGGTTGGCCAAGAAAGAATCTTGATGGTGGCAGCCATTGTGAAAGGAGATCCACTCGATATCGCTCCCTTTATCATTGATTCCATCATTGCTCAAGCGTCAAAGAAAGCGGGACCACTTTTCTGTCCCTTGCTAATTTCTGAACTTTGTAAGCGTGCAGGAGTGCCTTTTCACTTGGATGAGCTGCGGAGCATTGCTAAGAGCTATTTTAACATTCCTTACCTGACAAAAAGGCATGCTCAAGCCCAGGCTCGTGCCCAAGGAGAAGCAACTGCTACAGACGGTGATGCAATGGACGTTTTGCAGAAGGAGTTGTCTGTGATCAAAGCCAAACAGGTGAAGTTGCTGAGAGGATTTCGAATGATGCACAAGGTTTTACTGAAGATCAAGGCTCAAACTAGCCGGCTGGTGAAAAGGAAGGGTGGCAGTGGAAAGAAGCTGAAAGTTGCTGGAAGCTCAGCATGCTGACCGGGGTCCCCTCTAATCTTTATCTTTATCTTGCAAAAACAATTTTAATTTCCGTAAGTTTCTGTTATTTCTGTTTATGGGTGTTAGTTGATAGTTTTTGATGAATTAGTTGCCGACCTTTCATGCTTGTTTCATGTTAAAGCATGACTGTCTTTTGGGTTTTATAATATTATATTCTAAGACCATTCTCCTTTTGCCTGATTATGTTTCATTTTTCCTCATTCTTTTCTCTGCATGTGTGGTTGTAATGTTGATTGTTGAGAGTCAATCCTCGCTTTCTTTTGTTGTTTAACCTTGTACATAATATCACGATTTACAGTTCAAAGTTTGACCACAAAAATTGTTTTTGAATAAAATTGATATGCTAGACATGAGCTTGAGCGTAGCTGGTACTATGTCTTGAATTTCATTTTGTGAAATGTCATCTACCCTAAGTTCAATCGATATGAATTAGGTCTAAGCACCCCATTTAGAGATGATTAAGGCCGTTGCTTGATCTTTGTGCCTTCAGAAGATTTTTCTTGCTATGATTCAAAAAAATTCCCTTTTGCACCTAGATTTGAGCTTGAGCCCTTTTCTTGTTTTGACCTACTTCATGTTTAGCCACAGTCCAAACACGTCCCAGTCTAGAAGGTTGTTCCGATCTAATTCTACTTTAACATTGAGGACAATGTTTTGTTTCAAGTTTGGGGGGTGTCACTTCTGGCCGAAGTGTCAGCTTGTTACCCTTGTAAAAAAAAGAGATAAAAAAAAAGAGAAAGGCATTTTTGGCCTAAATAAAGTTAAAAAAAAAAAAAAAAAGAGAAAGAAAAAGAAAAAGAAGAGAGAATAGGCAGCTGAGTTAGCCTGTAAATTTTTAGAGCTAATTCCCTCATTGTTTGTTTGGGATTTAGTCGAAGTGTGATAGTGATGACAAACTGCTGAAAAGTAGAGTTTATAGAAGGAAGAATTTAAATAAATTCAAGGGTGGAATAAGAAGGACAACACCTCTAGACTTGAAGTCACTCTTTCCAAATTTTCTCACCTTGAACCGTGGCCTAACATTAGAAGCTTTCAAAGTCCTTTTGATCTAAGTGTGGTGTGAAGCTTATTAGTTGAGAACAAGAGAGGATGATTGGGTAGGAAAAGAAACATGGCATTGATGAGCATTGAATCTTGAATAAGTAGTTAAGGTTAAGCTCAGCTCTGTTTTAGCTATCTAAAAATCTGATTTTCTTTTCGGACAGCTTTGGATTGTGAAATTAGATTAATGTATCTTGTTAAACTTTGCAAAGAGCAAGGACTGAAGTTGAGCAATCAAAAGAACTACTACTCATGTTTTCTTTTTAAATTTTTGCTGAAGGCTTCATAAATAAGGAGATGAACTATTCTAGCTTATTGCTTGCAAAATTTACTTTTGGTCTAGTTTGTTTTTGTTGCTTGAGGACAAGCAACATCTTAAGTTTAGGGGGGTGATAACTCTCATAAAGAGTTATTTTTTGATCTCTTTTCATGAACTTTAGATGTTGCTTTGAATAAGATGCTTAGCAATCGAAGTCCTTTTTGCTTGTTTATGCTCATTTACGATTAAGTCCTAGTATTTTGAATTGTGCGAGCTTTAATAAGTTTTTGCAAGCATTTGGTGAAGTTTTAACCAGGTTCTGGATGCTAGAGCTTCCCTGCCGCATGCTAATTGAAGATATGCTCGAGCTTGGGAAACGCATGATTAGAAGGAAGATTTTCTCTCTCCGGGACCACTCAAAGACAAGGATAAAGGTCCTTTTTGATCTTGTCTGTTGAGAAGACAGGTGGCACTGAAGGAAGCCGATCCTTTGTCTGAAGGAAACAGTGACATCTGCACACGTGGATGCATCATGGAAAAAGAAGGAAATCAATGGCTATGATAAAGAATTTATGAATCAAAAGGCTTGGCAATTTTCGGAAGAGAATAACAAGAATTTTCAGAGCAACACGAGCGAAGAACAGAGGTGGAGAGAGAGAGAGCTTGGAGAAGAAGCAATCGGAGCACGAAGGATCATCGTCTATAGTTTGATTTTAGATTTTCAAGCTGTATTTCTGAATGATGAATGATCTTATGCTCTTATCTCTTTTATTTTCGAGTATGAACTAATCTCATTTACACTTGGGTTGTGGAACAAAGTACCATTTGTTTGAATATATGTTAGAGTCAAGTTTTGCATGACTGAACTTATCTTTAATCCTGTTCTTAACCGTTTCTTGAGCACGACAGTGAATGGAAACCCATCACCTATAGAGACTGAAAGGTGAAATAGGCCGAGGGGATTTTAGATAATTGTGTTGATCTCATAGACATATGGGAAAATGCAACTTAATCGAGCTTTGCTTCATTTCATCATCATCAAATCACTGAGAGAGGCATAGACATATGAATCTTGGTGAGAGGGTGTAGATCTAGTAGAACGACAGTTTGCTAGGCAGAATTAGAAAAAGTTCCAAGGTTCAGAGAATTGCGAGACATAAACTCTAGCATATTGGATAGCAGTGGTGCATTGTATTTCACAACCAGAGTTTGTTTTCCAGTACTTGTGAATCCATTTATAATATTTATGCTTCTTTTGTGGAACGAGGAAATACTACTGATCATAGCTTTAATAGGAATCATAGCTTATGCATATTTATGTTTTGAGTAGAAGTTAGAAGCAACAACTCTTGATTTACAAACAATTCTTAGTGCACGATTTAGACAATCACTCCCATGGGTTCGATATCTGGTCTCACTTGACTATATTACTTGTGGATTGTGTATACTTGCACATTTGTTCTGTAGTCACACTATAGT
The DNA here is from genome assembly GCA_026898455.1 of Plectranthus barbatus. NCBI lineage: Eukaryota > Viridiplantae > Streptophyta > Magnoliopsida > Lamiales > Lamiaceae > Plectranthus > Plectranthus barbatus. The sequence goes on from JAPKLW010004139.1 coordinate 24,867, forward strand.
TCACAACAGTTAATCTGAAGATTTATGAAAGGTTGATTAGTATTGTGTTATTGAGGCCGACAAAGCATATACATTCACATGCTAGTAATCTAGGCTTTAATTGTCCGACCAAGAAGTTATAGTATTTTATGATTTTCCACCAATGCAAGTTAATTAATTGATATGTGTTTTGATTGATAGTTCGCCTTAGAGTCTGTGTCCCTTTAATTTGATTTACTAAAACTCTTTAATTTTACGCATTGCTATCTTTACTTTTTAAACTCAAAACCCCTGATTTTCTGTTTACTCAAACAATAGATCTTAGGATTATAACTAGTACATAGAAAAATTTTGTTACACAATTCCACTGTGTTCGACAACCTTAGAGTACTCTTATAAATTTATTTGCCATTGTTCTGCAATTTATCAGTAGAAATAACAACGATCAAATTGGCGGGGTTGTCGGGGAATTGCTAGATATTATTTTGTTATTAGTTTATCATAGGATTTGCAGGATTTAGTTTGTATTTTATTTTACTTTCGTGTGCGTTTTTCGTCTCGCCTTCGATCGATGCCCCCATGCGTCTATCAATGTCGAGAAGTTACAAGCATTGATCGACACCCTCTTGTGTTGATCGATGTCGAGTTGATTTTTGTGTTTTTCCCTTTCAGGTGATGCATGAACACTAGATCCCGAGGGAAGCTGATTGAAGCCTTCAACCCGGAGATTGAAGCCTCCTGTAGGAAAAAGAAATAGAAGAAAAAGATGGATCCACTAGATAACCAAAACCCACCAGAAGTTGACCCGACTATGCCCCCGTTGGAGGATACTATTGATGGACAGATTACAGGGGGGATGCTCTCATTCTCATTCGGGAGATGCACCAGATGCGAGAAACAGTTCAACAGCTGACAGCTCAAAGAGAGATTGAACGAGAAGCTGCACGAAGAAGGCAAGAAAGAGAGAGGCAGCGGCTAGATGATTCGGATCCGAATGTTATGGGGAGAAAGTACAAGTCGTAGCCCGGCAATGATGGATTCATTATTGGCATCAACACTAATAATTTTGAACTCCAAGCTGGGCTGATTCAGATGGTTCAGCAGAACCAGTTTGGAGGCAGAGCCACAGAAGACCCATATGAGGATTTTTGTGGAGGTTTGCAACTGTAGGGTTTGAGTCTACGATGGACAACACGAGTTGCCATTAATTAATTTCTTGCCAAGGATCGTTCTTAGGATATCAAGAATAAATTTCAATCAAATAAACCATACGATCCTATGCATGCTCCTACAATATTAATTGCAGAGGATGGATTTAGATAATACCTGATTTCACCGTTTGATCTACAGATCTAGATCGGAGCCAATAACGATGAAATAGATCTGAATCTGAACACCGGCGATGAACAATTGTTCCTGCAGATCTGATCTTCTGATCTGTTCCCTTGCTCCTTGGAAATCTGGTGAGGATTATCTACCAAGTTAATCTGAGATCTGGAGGAATCGATCAGTTCCTCCCACTGGATAGCCGCCGCCGTCTCTCTCTATTTTCAATACTGAATTGTCTTACTTGATATGATAGAGAGAAGGCCTTTATATAGTGTTAGGGTTTTGATAAACCCTAACCCTAATGGGCTGTGAGCAATTCATGGGCCAGACCAGGGACCAGATGCAAATAATAAAGTGGGCCCTCTTTATTAATTAATCCTTCCTTGTTCAACCCAGAACATAATTAATTAATAAAACATTGTTTTAACCTTTACCACGGTAACAATGCTGACTCGCCCCTTTATTACCATGTTATTAGGAACGGGTTGCACCAAACTAACATGATCCACATATTTAAGGTTTTAGACATTCATTAATTAATTTGGCTTATGACAATCAGCCACAATTAATTAATCTCTTATTTCCTGAGTAATATCACTCACTCCTTTTCACTTATGCCTGAATTAAATAATTCAACCTGCAGGGTTTAGCATAATGAACCTTGTGAGCTTCTCAGGGAATGTCACCATCCTGAAACGGATATGCTTACCTAAATGTCCAGACTAAGCAGGCCACATACAAATTGCCAACACCCAAAATACAAGTATTAGAGTACATGTAAGACTCGACACTCTAGTAAATCAAAGTGTGGTCAATCTGTGTGTGCCCCTTATCCTTCAGTTAGGTTTAAGATCATAGGAAGTATGTTAGGGATCTGGCTCATTCATATGTTAATGAGAATGGCACATCCCACTGTTGATCCCATCAATACATAACCATGTACCGACACATCAAGTAGCTAGGATAAGCCCACTTATGAACCGATGTGCCGCAGCTTAGACCGACAGCCTATCCAGGGACTGTCTCAGCTGTGATACTATTTATATCTCGCTAGGTCAAATGATTCATATGATCCTCTGTGATCTCCTACACACCATATGATCATCCCTATAGGTGAGATAATAGGATATTATGGTTCGTTGTATGTTTGTTTCATCAGACAACGAGCATTGTTGTGGCAACACATATATGAAGACCAGTGTACAAAACACTTAATCATATATGCTTTCAGTATACAATCCCAACAATCTCCCACTTATACTTAAAGCATAATACCATTGCTTTATCAAAGTATTAAGTGTGTCTATACTGTCAATCAATCCCATTGCATTCATGTTACCTCTTGTCACAATTTCTCGTATGATGTGATACTACACATCCTATGTGTTTCACCACCTTGTGAGTCTTGGGTTCCCTTGAGTTTGTCATTGCACCAACATGATCACAATTGCATGTGACCTTATGAGACAAACTCAGAACACACACCTCTAGAGGATAACACCGGAGTTATACTGCTTCTTGCAAAGTTAATGAAGCTGACAAAAACTCAGCCTTCATACCAGAATCCGCAACACACTTCTGTGTTAGATTCCTATAACTCCTCCTCCAAGGCCAACACATAGTTAGAGGTCGATTTCCTTTCTTTATGATCCTCCTGGATATCTGATGCCATTCAACTCACACGGCACATTTGATAACCAATGTGCTTGTCCTGAGTTGAATTGATATCTGTTTAACATGCTTATAGCATTACAGGTATCTAACTTCGTTCATTTACAATATAGAAAGATAACAAACTTTCTTGGTATGAACGACTTACCACATAATGAATTTAAGCGACTTGAGATACCTGAACATCCTTTTCTTGTGATAACACAAGACTTTAATTCAAAAGATGTTCCAAGATCTCATAAGTCCTACTTCTGAAACTGTTCGGATAACCATCCTTTATGCCTGACAATATCTCCACACCATTTCCGAATATGAAAATACCATCTACATAATGTGCAAGGAAAATCATGCTTCCGCTAACACATAACTGGTACATGAAACTCTCATTCTCGATAGACAATATTGAAATGTCTATTTCATGACTTTGAAGCTCCCTTAAGTTCATACTTGAACAACCTTGGCTTCCAGACATGATGCTTTGCACATAACTTATCTGGTTGTTGCATACAGATGTCGTCACCTTTTATCAAGGTACCCGTTTATAAAATATGGATGACGTCATCTATCTTCCAGATATTTAGATTCATATGTGCTGTTATGGTTAAAAGAATTCGAATGGGTTTAATAATTGCAACCAGTGAGAAAGTCTTGTTGTGAAACATACCTTACTCACTAACCTAGACTCTCGAATAGACTAGGTTGCCATTCGAGCACTTTTCTTGTATATCAATCAGTTTCTTATAGCTTGTAAGCTATTTGGCAATCACTGATCCTGATACACAACCATAACCTTTACTGATTCATTTCTGAATCCATGACTTGACGTCATTAAACTGCATCTTTTGTCTTAACAGCTTCGTTGCGCTTTAAGCGATAAGTACGATGTTGTTTGTTTAGCTGGGAACAAGTTCAAAGACTGTTTCCACGAACTAGTACTAATAGGCCTTTTAAGGCAACCTCCCACTGCAACGATGCTCCTTTTACGTTGTCAGTTAATGGTGCATTAATTTGTGGTTTACCACCTTACACAGGTGACCGTGCAATTGGTACCATACCCTCCAAGGTATGCTCAATATGCCACGGGGTATTTCCTGATGGATTTGAATTGTCTTCTCTAAAACGTTAGAGAATAATCCCACATTGGATTCATGATTTCATCCTATACAACTTGCTTGTATCTAGGATACACAAAGAAACCATCTTTTTTGTTTACTTGGAATAGCCCACAAAGCAGTACTAGCTTAAACCTTTCGTCCAAACAATCAGTTTCCTATATCAGCTTGACAGCCGAACTACCCATCATTGCCTTTCTAACAGAGTCAAGGTCTGTTAGGGTATTTGGAACTGATTTAAAAGACACTAGATTAAGCAAACATACAACTACTTTTGGCGTTGTTCCCAAAAACGAAAATTTGGCAAAGCTGGCATAACTTATAAACTTTTAAAGAATCTTATTTCGTTTTACCTACACTATCCCAATCGAGGGATAATAGGTGTAGTTAACTGGGATGCAATCCCTTTGCTCTGCTAGATACTGTAAAACTCCATCACTTAAGATATACCATTATGAATGAACCATAATGTTTTTTACGGTCTTGTTTAACTTATTCTCTACCTTAGTCTTGAACGCTCTTGATTAAAGCAAGAGACTAAGACTTGTAGTGAACTAGATAAACATATTCAAATCTTAAATGATTACAGTATCAATGCTTGTTAAGGCAGCTGTGGAAGTAGACTCAAACTAGCAAACCAGAGCAAACACGAAATAACTTATAGAGATACAATCTCCTATTAAAAGGCCTGGTTACCATCTTATACCTCTAAGTAGTTATCATAAGTACCATTCTTAGGAATACCTGGATTGAATCCATAATTCCATGAATTACTTAAAACTACTTAGACTGATGTAACCTATCTCTATATAGATTCTTTAAATTATACCTTGGAACACTGATAGTTTATGTAATCAAGTAATGAAGAGACAATCATCCATAATAGAAAACACTGTTATTCATTACGATAGAAATATGTTTCTCAAAACAAAACAATATCTCTCCGAAAACTTGAATTAAAACAGAGTTTTTAACATAAACTCAAAGTAAAATCTCCATTAGCTGAAGTAGCAACTTCCAGCATCAATCTTGGAGATGGTAATCTCGCCATCTTCAAGCCTTATCATCAGCTTGATTCTCTGCAAAGTGTAGCAAACACGATTAGTGACCTCAGTTACCACTACCCACTAAGGAGTAGAAAACCGATACTAAACATGTTTCAACAAACAATGCAAAAGATGACGTACCTTGTCCCTTAGTTATCAAACTTGGACAATTTACTTTCTAATGACCTTTCTTGCCACACTTAAAACATTTGTCCTTCTTGTTATCTTTCTTTCCTTTGTTCTCTCCTTTACCATTTGATAGCTGCAGAAACAGTAGCAAATAAATTTGTAAAACCCTAA
>JAPKLW010004140.1:9345-30293 GCA_026898455.1 Plectranthus barbatus
ATATATATATAGAGAGAGAGAGAGAGAGTTGTAATCATATGTTAACCACTCCCCAGATGTTACCTACAGACCTCATTTGACGGTGCATTATCTAGACAAACTAACTACATTATTTAGGCAATATATGGTACATTACGAAAGATAATGTACAAATTGTAATAGATAATGTAATGCAAATAATGTACTACATTATCTTCGTAATGTACCATATATTACCTAGATAATGTAGTTAGCTTGTCTAGATAATGCACCGCCAAATGAGGTCTGTAAGTAACATCTGGGGAGTGCTTAACATATAAATGCGTCCCTATATATATATATATATATATATCCGAGCACATGATTGCATCTGGTAAAGTAATAGAATGTACAAAAATGAGGGCACCATCATGTGGGATGAGAGTGGCAAATATAAACAAATATAAATAGTTATAATATATAGTTTGGAAGTGAGCAAAGTGTAGTTAGTCTGAAATCTGCATCACTTTTAATTTGAGAATTTAGAAAGATGAAAGATCCCCCCTCGTGCGCCTCAAACGCTGATCCATTCTGTTTCTTCTCCACCTCCCTCCTCCATCTTTATCTTTTGACTCTTTTACCCTTTACTCTCTTTTTTTTTCAAATTTTTGATAAAATTTATACTATATAATCGGTTATGATTCTCAATTTAAAAATTGGGTATGGATGGACAAAGCCTATGAACTTTGATCAATCCTAAGTAATAATTACATAGAATGTAGAATTACGTTTTAATATAGACTAACTAATTTCAAATTTGTGAACTTTGAGCATTTTTTTTTTTTTTTTGAGTTAGTACTTTGACCATTTTTAGTCGAGTGAATGTGATCTCAATCACTTTAATTTCATCTCTCTCAATAGATGTAGCAACAAGTGTTTTATCATTTATGTATAATTAAGTTCTATATATAACAAAGTGACTGACATATTACAAAATGAAAAGTGTGGTGTTTCTAAGTTAGATAAAATGTCTGAAAGTAATAGCAATTTCATTATGTTTTTAAATTCTCAATATTCCATTTGTCCATAGATAGACAAAATAATTCGAGACATGAAAAGGGTAAGAATTTAAGCAAAACCACACGTTGAACTTGAGAGAGAAACGGCCATGGGATTCCTTGCACGTGAGGTTCATCACATGGTATGGGAAGATATGTATTTTTTGATTTCATCTTCTATCAAATTCACCTCTTAACTTTAAATAATTTCTCATTTAAAATAATGGTCAATTATATATCATAATAATACTGGAACAGTAATCGAAAATGACTCTGAATCATTTAAATAATTAGAAAAAAAAATCTTGAACTCAAAATTATTGTACTCTAAATTAATCAATATTTTAGCAAATAATATCGAAACTTTAATTGTTGATGAATTAGCGTTTTTTATACATTTATAATATTAGGCTGCCTAACCAAGACCTTCCCTTTTTCTTATCTCTTTTAAGTAGCCAACTTTTGCATTAACTACTCATTTATTTCAAATAGCAAGTAATTGAATACATTGTATTAATATACTCGAAACTTTATTTCAATTTATTTTCATAAAACTCACTTTAATTATCACCGACTAAATTAGACTTTCTGGAGCTTTATTATCAACTTCCTCGACAACTACCAAATAAAACTAATTAAGTATATCTAATAAACCCAAAACAATTTTCTTAACTAAAACAAACTTGATAATTGGTAGCATGATTAATTTATACTTCGACAATATCAAAATAAATATTAATTGCCAGTGTCAAACTTGTTTATATTTAATCCCAAGAAAAATCTAAATCTTAGATATATGATTCAATATAAAAACTATTTTAGTCGTGTTTTAAAAAAGTTAACCCATAATTTAACCCATAAAACCATGTTGCATAAATTAAAATTGAACTGAAGTCGATTCCACCATATAAACATGCTCGTAAAAAGGGGCCTAAAAAAGGGGAAAGAGAGAATCGCCGACTTTGAGGAAATCTCTTTTCGAAACACAAATTAAAAATAAATAAATAAAAGAGTATTCTCTGCCACAAAGAGTTGGAATATATGCAGTTTGCAAAGTGGATTGTCATTACAAATTAATATTGTTTTAATTAAAAAATCATTACTTCGCAATGAGAATATATATTGGATATTAATTATTAGTTATTTTTAGGGATATATGGTCGGCTTTCGAGATACAGTATTGTAAAGTTTTCAAGGTTGGTATAAATTAGTTTTAACTAATTATATCGTAAATTGATTAATGATTACATATTTATTGTACCCTGCTTATATATAATAATTTCTAAATGTATGATTTATTTAACGAAGTCCTCATTTTGGTAGCTGAGTACATTCAGATATAGTTAGAATATATGATCTGTATAGATTATTTAATAATAGAAAACATAATGTTTTCGATTCTCCTTTCCCAATTATGATTTATGGTTTTGAAAAAAAAAAAAAATATTCAATTTGGAGCAAATATTACAAGTTATATAGTGAGATAATTGCTTTTTTTTCTTAAAAAAAAATATTGATCATATTACATACAAGTCCCTATTGGCTAAGTAAGCGAGTTAGTCGGGAAAATTATTCGTCCAGAAGACATTTTTGTTACGAATAGATCTACATTAGAGTCATATGGTGTGCAACATAATTGACCTCACAAAACATATGCAAAAACCAATAATAGAAACTTTCTAAGTTTGTGAAGTGTGTCTGCCAAGCCTTTTAGAAAGAAGGTCGATGTTTTTTCTAATTCTTCTTGGATACAAAATCAAATACCCTAAAAAGTTACAAGAAATTATCTTTCTGCGACACAAGAAAATCTTGATATATTGATTTGACAAGAGTTGCTTTGATGTAACCATTATCATCTTTGACCACTGCTCCCATACTAAACCGAATTCTGGATGAATACACACATCCACATCAAACTTATTCTAGATTATACTCCCTTCGTCCCGGTTTATTAGGCATTTTCTTCTTGGCACGGAAATTAAGAGTTGTGAGTGTAGAATGAGTTATTGAAATAAATATTTTATTGTTGAGTGTGAAAAGATTGCTATTTTTGGAAAAAAACCAATTTAGTTGGGACGCCCGATTTGGTAAAAGGGTCTATTCTGTTGGGACGGAGGGAGAGTGTTTTAATGGGAATTCCATACACTCATTGTTCTTTGTTTCATTCTCGTTTAACTAGGTAAATCTTAGATGTTTTCGAACATTATAAGTATTTAACATATATGTTTTTCTCTCTTAACAAAAAAAATATCGATCTCAAAACATTTTATACATACAATATTTATCATTACAATGTCCCTGAAGAGACAGCTTATATTTTAACTGTAGAGTTTAGCTAGTATAGTAGTAAGAGTAATAGAATTTATATGTGTTTTTTTGGGTGAAAGAGGGAAGTCTTATTTATTAATCTGCACATACAAACCTAGATAGTTCATATATAAATAAGTAATTAGGGTCCTGATGCGCTCCAAAACTAGGGATTACGATATTTAAAAATTATGAGCTCATTAATGTCACTATTTAGTGCGGTTGCTGTTTTGTCTGCCAAAACATTTTAAGCAGAATTCTTTAAGCAGAATTCCACTAACATTTTTTTCATTGGTGGAGTGGTTGTGATGAAGTTGAATGCGCAGTTTCCTCGTACATGTCTTGTCTTCGCTTCATCACCTTTCTAACAATCCATCAAATTTCAATTTCTAACCTTACAAATTTTTATTCTCAATCAACTCTAATCAAATAGTTGATGATAATATGATAAAACTAATCATCAGATTAACAATATGCTAATTGTGAATACGTATTAATATACTCATAGAAGAAAGATGATTAGTTTTTCTTGGAATTACCCATGTATTGATATTATTAGTCTATATATCTACCATGGTTCTTACAATATATTTGTTAAAAGATATTACAATTTTGTATCATAAATGGATTACCCCTCACCACAAATTACCCAGAAAATAATATTCATGGCTAAAAAAAATTTAGGATATCAAATATCAAAGCATTTATTATAAGCAAATATTTCCAGTCAAACTTATTTGAATGATGACCACAAACACACACACATATATATAATGAGATATAAAATGAATAAATAAAATAAAAAGAAAACCCTGCAACTTTAAGGAGAAGAGGGGAAGAGTCAAAAAAAGAACGAATAACTAGGTTCACGTATGAATTTACGACAAAGAAAAGTACAGGTTTTATGCAAGGACAATAGTGAGGGGTAGCTCGGTGTGTAAGGTTATCGAGAGATTAGAATCAAGAAAATAAAATAAATAAATAAAATTTAGAATTTCAAGAAGAGGGGGGTCATTTAGTTTAGGGTTAGAGCACTTAACACTAGGAGATGATAAATTTATTTATAGTGGGACAACGCCCATTAGGTGACACACGGGAACAGCGCCCACGTTCTCCTCATATGAATATCTCACTCCTTTTCTACCTTTTTTTTTTCTTATTAAAAAAAAAAACAAAAAACGAAAACATTTTATTTTTTATTTTCAAAAAATACATGGTCACTATTTCATTTTATACCTCTCAAATAGTTGATTTTGGAGATGATAATGTAATGTAACATATTGAATGGAGATTGTTTAATCAAGTATTTTATACATGTGAATGTATAAATGGCACTTATGATCCAAACAATAATTAACAAACTACAACTTTCTTTTTATGGCTATTACTAGTTGACCTCATGAATGCATGAACAAAATTAACATGCCCCAATAAACACAGCCTTAAGCCTTAATTCCCGGAGTCACTTAGCGCAAAGTGATTATAAAATAGATGAGTAGAAAAGAATATGAACAATTAGGTTCCTAATTCGTTAGATGCTAGTGAGATATTTAAAAGTATTGTTTAATCGAATGATATATTTATTTATTTTTTTGAAAAGAAATAATTTTTAGCTAGTATATTCGCTGATTGGACTGACTAATAGGTTGATTAGGGTGTCTGAAATGAATTTCATTTGATATGTGAATGTATACTTTAGTTAAATAGCAAATATAACAAAGTGTGGAAACATACAAAAATATGCCCAGACCAGTCTCCTACAAAATTTTTAACTCAAGTTATGAGAAGGCTGAGTCCAACTCTATTTACAACTAGATATGCGCTAATATAATAGGCTACATATACTATGTATAGTAATTAAATAGAATGAATATCACGAAAACTAGTAATTACCATTTTACTCTTTTAAGATCCTAAACAACTCAATTTTATCCCATAAACTATATATGTTGATGACTTAGTTCGATTTAAAACTTGCCTGGATGATTACGAGCCGAGAATGGCCAAACTTGTTGAGTTTGACTTGGCTCGATTAAGTTTAATTTCTTTAATTTATTTTAAATTTTAATAAAGTATTATTATTATCATTAGATACTAAATTTAGGAAAAAAATTAAATTATATTAAACTCGATAAGGTTCGTGAGCCTAGCTATTCGACTAGGGCTCGATTTAAGCTCGCAAGCCTATCAAATCGAAAATCATGAAGCTCGAGCTCGACAACTACTCAAGTAGCTTGAGTTTGAGCATGAGCTTGATTATTATTGAGTCATTTGTTAATTTGTTTTCAAGTCAATCCCTGTTGGTCCCGGTTTTATTGCACAGCGGAAAAATTAATTTTAGATTTGGTAAACTTGCACTTATCCAAACTGATGATGACGAGTCAGTTTGGTTTGTCAAATCTTTAGTTCTGGTACTTAGGTTCAAGTATGCTTAGTGTCAATTTTCAGTGTATACTGCAACACTTGAGTGTTGAGTTTTAAAGACAAGTAAGCATACAAAAATAATTAAAAGCGATAAATGACAAAGAATTTATAGTGGTTCAGACGAAAATAGTCCAACGTCCATTCTTTAGAAACAAGTTTGGAAATCCACTAAGTGTTGGGTTACACATGGTGCTCCTACGATCTATCGCTTGTTGAAGAATGCCTCGTCCTTCAGTCCACAAGCTCACTCGTCTGGTCCTTTGCTCATCCTTCACTTCGCAACTCCTTGGAGTGTGAATACACCACGTAGCCTCCTCGTCACCGAAAGTTTCCCAGAAACTTTTAGCACGTCGGCACTAAGCCCGTAATAATCGAAGTACAAAACGTACTTGTTTGTTGTACTCTTTCTTGGAGAGAAGGACTACCAAGAGAATAACTCAAGAACTTCTTTAGAAGTTCTGAGTCTCGTGTTCACTAGAGTGACACATGAAAAAGCTTAGAGAGCCTCTAACTTTGACTTGAGAATTTGGCAGCATTTCAGCAAGTTCGCAAGTTTGATTTCAGGTTGGGTAACCTTCTTTTGTTGAAGTCCTCTAGTATTTATAGGTGAGGAATCGAAGGTTTGAAATAAATGTTCATTAGAGACAGATTGGAAGAGGTTCAATCGGAAGTCTTTGTTGACTGCGGCTATCGGCGGGTAGGTGATGCGTTTTCCAATTATTCTGCACCTTCTCTGCTTTTTCTGACAATGACAGTGATTGTTTACCTTTGTGTCAGAAAGACAGTCTGTCAGTATGATGAACCATGGACTGGTTGTCTAAGGTATCAAGACTTGAGTCTCGTGCTTGCAGACTTCAAGGAATTTCCAATTCTTAAAGTCTGTACTTGTCAGTACATTCTTCAGATGATTCTCTTTGTCTCTTTGCGCTGGGACTGAAACTTAGATAACCATGCTGGTGTCATCATACTCGCAAGTCCATGCTGGTGACATCATCCATCAGTATATGCTTGGTCCCATACTAGTAAGCAGGGCTGACCTTGTAAATTTTGAGACCTGGTGCGAAGAAAATATTGGTGCCCCCTATTTAAATCAAATAATTATAAAAATTATTAATAAAATAACATAAAATGCATTTTAAATTCATCTATCCTATTTAAAATTATAAAATTTATTATAAAGTCTCTTATAACAAAAAAATTGAAGTCCTTCACGACTTCACAACCATATATCTTATGGATTTCACTTTTTAAGACTTTTTCATCATGTCTTTTATTTATTTTTCCTTATTCAGAACAAATAAATATTTACTAGCTCAAGAAGAATGATTAATATAATATTAATATGATTAATATAAATAAACAAAATTAAGCAAATCAAAATATAAAACCACTCTGAAAAAATTAAACAAATAAGTTTAAAGCAAAAGCTTAGGAAATCATGTAATTAAATGCAGTAAGAAAATTTGATAGGATTTAAAAAAAATTGCATAACATTATGATCACAAAATAATTTACATCATAGACAGTACTTGTTTAAGAAAAAATGAAGGACTACCTTATAGACTTGTTTTTAGTTGCTATTTACTAAAACCCATTTGTATGATATTGAAAAATTAACACACACACACACAGAGAGAGAGAGAGAGAGAGAGAAACAATGGAAAATTGAAGAGAAAAAATGGCTTTGTATTCTAGAATAAAGGCCAACATTTTGGTTGCCAGGTTACATTAGAAATAATATAAGTTTGAATATCTTTATTAATATCTAGAATACTCTTAATATATTATTTGATATGTTAAAAAATCTTAATATTTTAATTTTAATATATTTGAGCTCAAAATCTTTTTTAAGCTAAATATAAATTTATTTTTTTTTTGTTAATCTTTTTAGTCAAGTTAAAAAATTAGTTTTTCCGTCTTTAATTTTTTAATGGTGCCCCAAATATTTAAAATAAATTAATAGTATAATATTATTACTACTACATAATTTTTTAAAAAATGGTGCCCCTTAATTCGAAGGTTCCGGTGTGGCGCACCTCTTGCACGGCCTCAGGGCCGCCACTGCTAGTAAGTTTGGTATCCGGATGTAGTTGACACCATACTTGCTAGTCCCATGCTTGGTGAATTCCAACATTATCAGTCTATACTCATGTATCGCAAACTTGTATGTTCGGTCCGAACCTTAGTCTATTGAGTCTCGTGCATCCCAGACTGATTCACCAGTCTGGTCTTCTAATCAGCTTCAATTTACAACTTGATACAAAGTCTATACATGACTTTACATTTTTAGACTATACTAAAACTAATCTAGAGACAAATTTAAGATGGTTTTTACATACTTTGACACACCAGAACAATATATAATAAGGAAATTTCTAACAATCCTGAGTAGCTCGCGAGCCAGCTTGACTCATGTTCACCCATAATTACTTGTCTTTAGTATAACACACACTACATATATAGAACTGTATATGAATCAATTTGTTCGTGAGCTATTCAGATTTTGACTCGTTAAATGCTCATTTGAGTTTATTTAGTGAAGCTCGTTTATTAAACAAATTAAACTTGAGTTTTATAGTATTCGACTTATGAGTAGCGGAGGCGGATTTAAGTATAAGATTGGGGGTACACTAGTACCCCCAAATTTCTATTTTATTATTATTAAATATATATTTATTATTACTTATGTATATTTTTGTAATTTATTTGTAAATATCTTTGTATAATGTACTCCCAATATAATTTTATTCATATATTGTATCCTCAATTGTAAATTTCTGGATCCACCACTAGTGTGTAGACTCGCTAGCTAAAATTAGTAAAGTTATAAACTAGTTAATTTTATAAAAATAATATTTTCATGATTTAAAAGTAATATGCACGAATGTTAAATCTTTTCATGAGAAAAAATTGAGCACGAATATGATATTAATTTTATGATAAATAACTTTTCTTTTAAAATAATAATGAATGTTTTAAATATATTTTTAATTTATAAAGTTTATATATGCTCAACTAAGGATCAATACATTCAGTGGCGGCCCTGAGGCCGTGCGAGAGGTGCGTCGCACCGGGGCCTCCAAATGAAGGGGACACCATTTTAAAAAATATATATATAATAATAGTAATATTATACTATTATTTTATCTTAGTAGGGGTACCTTTTACAAAAATATAATATAAAGAACATAATCTTTAAATTAAATAAAAAGATTAACAAAAAAATAAATTTATAATTAGGCTAATAAAGATATTTAGCTCAAAATATATTAAAAATAAAATATTAAGATTTATTCAAAATATCAATGAAAATACTAAAATTTATATTATTCCTAACATAAGACGACAACCAAAGTGTTAGTCTCTCTTCTAGAATACGAAGCGGTTGTTGTGTCTTCACTTTTCCATTGATTCTCTAGTTCTCTTACCTCTTTTTTTATTTATCAATATCATATAAATTACAAACAAGTTTTAGTAAATAGAAACCAACAACAAGTCGATAAGGTAAAACCTTCATTTTTTTTCTTAAACAAATATTGTCTATGATATGAATTATTTTTTTATCATAATATTAAGCAATTTTTTTTAAATTCTATCAGATTTTTCTTGCTGCATTTACGTGATATTTTAGGCATTTTCTTTAAATTTTTTTGTTTAATTTTTAGAAACTTTCCAGAGTGATTTTAGATTTTAATTTGTTTGATTTTATTTATTTTGTTATTATGTTTATCATTGTTCTTGAGCTAGTAAACATTTATCTTGTTTTGGAAAAGAAAATTAAAGTAAAGAGACGATGAGAAAATATAAAAAAGTTTGCTTAAAAAAATGATGGGAGAATTATTTTTAAATGATAATTATGCTTTTAGTTTATATGATATTATTTAAACCATTTATTTCATTTTAGGTTTATTTGAAAATTAAGCGAAATCAATAAGCTGGTTGTGAAGTCGTGAAGGACTCGAATTTTTTGTTATAAGACATTTTTGAATACATTTTGTAATTTTAAATAGGATAAATAATTTTAAAATGCATTTTATATTATATTTTATTAATAATTTTTATAACTATTTAATTTAAAAAGGGGCACCAAAAATTCCGTTGCACCGGGCCCCAAAACTTACAAGGCCGGCCCTGAATACATTCATAAACTTGAAGATATAATATACTAAACGAATCAACTTTGAGTACGGCATTACTTGATTCGACTCGGTTTATGTAAATGTATGCATACATGATTTGTTTATATATTCATATACTACATACTTCCAAGAAATAAAATAAAATAAAATTCGACCGTGGTTTGAGAGGCTCAATAAATAAACGTAGCAAACCATACTGTTAAGTCCTCTCTTCCCCGAGTTCAATTACGATCAAACCGCCTTTCGCCATCACCAAGAAACTGAAACCTGAATTTCCCCCCGGCACGTGGCGATCATGGTATGCAGTTGGATCTTGTCCTAATTAATTAATTAGCATATATGATGATGATCTTGAATTGCAGTGTTGATGTGAATGTTAGGGAGGTGAGAAGGCTGCATGGTTGGAAGCCCTGTACTTGCAGAAATTCTTCGCCCCCTGCTCAATCCATGAGGCCGCCAAGAAAAACGAGAAGAATATTTGCTGCTTGGACTGCTGCACCAGCATCTGCCCCCACTGCGTTCTCTCTCATCGATCCCACCGGCTTCTGCAGATTCGCCGCTACGTCTATCACGAGGTCGTCCGCTTGGAGGATCTTGAGAAGCTCATCGACTGCTCTAACATCCAGGTCTCTAATTTCATTCTGTCTGATCTGATTCAGTTTTATTTTTTTAAATTAAATTTCATTTTGTTTGTGGAATTGTGCGGGTTCAGGCGTATACCATCAACGCTGCTAAAGTGTTGTTCATCAAGAAGAGACCTCAGAATCGGCAGTTTAAAGGGTCTGGAAACTACTGCACTTCTTGTGACAGGAGCCTTCAGGAGCCATTCATCCATTGCTCTCTTGGCTGCAAGGTGCCCAATTCTCCTCCGTTTTATCATTTCTTATTTATATATATTGCTATTGCTGTTACTGTTAGTCAAGATTTGTTGAAAATTTTACTATTGGATTTTGAGTTTACTTCCCATAACTACCATAATTCAGATATGATTTGCTAAATAAATCATTCATCAGATTTTATGTAATTTTGAATTGGGACTATCTGAATTTTGAAAACATCTCGCAATTCTTGAAGTTATTGTGCAATAATAATCAAGAGTAGTATTGATCTAATCAATTCAAATTTTTTTTTTTTTTTAAAAAAAATTCCGAGTTGCGTCATAAATCATAATTGTATAGAGGCATGAATTATTATATGAATAGGAGTCTTTTGAGGCTAGGGTTTTGACCGCCGTAATAATGAACTCTCATTGCCAACATTAATTTGACCAGCTTATAATACAACCGTACGTGTCTTAATATTTTAAAACATGAAGAAAGGTGCCCCCTAAATTTCTTTAATTAACCTTAGATTAATATATCTTGATAAAATAATCAGGTGGATTTCGCGCTGACACACTACAACGACCTAACTCCATTCTTGAGAGAATGCAAGACTCTCCAACTCAGCCCGGACTTCTTCATCCCTCAAGACATCGGAGACGAAGACACCACCAACGACACGCCCCGTTCCACGGTGGTCGACAGCAGCGACGACGAGCTCCGGAGCTCATCGTCGGGCTCAGACAACATGAGCTTCTCGTGCACGGAGTTCGTGAGGAAGAAGAGGAGTGGGCTCTATGTTTGTGGGAGATTGGTTAGTAAGATCACGGAAGAGGACGACATGGCCACTAGCATGAGTAGAAGAAAAGGAGTTCCTCATAGGTCACCTTTGTGTTAGAAAAAAAAAAATAGACAATGATAATAATAACAATAATAATGATAATTGTTAATCATGATATTTAAATTATTTACTAATTTCTTGGGGGATTCAATATTCTAAAAAAAAAAAAAAGGATGGTATTGAGTTTGTTGAGACATTTTGGGTTAATTATTAATTAAAAAGACTTTGTCGGGGTGGTTTGTCTTAATGGCATCACGTGTTTTCCCACTTCCCAAGTTAGGGTTTTGTAAATTTTTTAATTAAATTTCGAAATAACATTTGATTATGGTGATCATGTAGAGGCTCTTTGGGTGTTTCTATGTAAGGTCTGCTGTCTCAAAACTCCAAAAAAAAAGAATCAGACAAATTAGTGAAGGAATAATAAAATAGTGATGGGTATTATTTTATTCTCCCACTTGTTTTTCTTAATTTTGTGGATTCTTTTCACTCTTTGCATGTTTTGTGTAATGTGTTCTAGTTTTATTTATTTATATGTATGGGATTAAAACAGTATCTATGAAGAAGAAATGGAATTGATGTTTGCATAATATAAACTAAAATTGCACGGTGAATTAAATTTGATAACATAATACAAAGTAGTGCTTTTAAAAAATATAATTATATATTTCAAGGCATTTCGAGTTTTTGAGGAATGTGAAAAGGGAGATAGATCTTGATTTAACCTACCACCGTAAAAATTTCTCATATTGGAGAGATGCATATAATTTCTTGGTTTTAGTAGATGCATAAATTGATATATTGGTTGGATTTTGATGACCGTCGTTTATGTCTCAATTAAATCTGACATGTAGCTTTACAATTGTCGATTAATTTTGTGGGCCAATCGGAATTAAATGATCCAATTAAAAGCCCTATATATTGCGTTTGACAAAGCCTATATTATAAGGCAAAAACTTGCGTTAGGCAGGCCTAAACGGTTTAGGCGGGTTTTATCCTAACTAAATGGGTTCATCCATCCCAAATAGGGTATATTATATGGGTTTGGGCTTGGGTTAATGGATAAAACCCGCTTAAAGCTTGGGTTAATGGATAAAACCCGCCTAAATCTTTTAGACCTGCCTAACCCAAGACCTTCCCATATTATAATTATTTTTTCTTTACTAAAAGAGTTTTTTTGATTTTTTTAAATTTATAGTACTGCATTTATATAAACTCACACATTCGTAAACTCACACATTCGGATATATCCCAAAAAAGCTCGAATACATGCTATTTTGGTTATAGGTAAAGTACTTTTATCACCGTACCTCTGAATAGGTACGATTAAAAGAGGTTTTGCATACTTTTAGTAGAGATAAAAATTGTCCAGATTATACCAGGTTTTGATTTTAAAAAAAAGAAGTCTGAAACTACTATCAATTTAGATTATTTAATGGGCTCGAGTCTAACAAATTATCTATTTAGGCATTTATATAAGATACTAATCTAGACTTTTTAGTAAAACTTGTCGGACATTCGTCCATCTAAATCTTATTTGAGACTCTTTAATATTAAGTTTATTGTTTCAACCAAAACTGTTAGAGATATTATATATCTTTCGTGTGTAATTTATGTATATCTTAGATATTGCATGTGTATCTATCTTAGATCTAGTTAGATTTCTATATATATGTACAATGTAAACCCTTTTTGGTGTGTGATATTAATAAGATTTAATATCTTTACATGGTATCAGCCACACCTGACTAAAACCCTAGTCTTTTTCTTTTCGTCCGCCACCTTGTGCGACGCCATGGCTGCTCCAGAAATCGATATTTCCACCCTCCCTCTGTCGACAATGATCCATATGGTGAACACAAAACTCACCTCTGCAAATTATTTGCTATGGCATTCGCAGATCGAGACCCTTCTCATCACCCAACACTCTCTTCCGTACGTCGACGACTCGCGTCCAGCACCTGCTCGCAAGATTGTCAACACCACCGGTCGTATGTCGCCAAGTATGCCAAATGGTACTCTCAAGATCAGCTTATCAAATTATTCCTGGTGTCTACTCTTACCGAAGAATCCATGGCCATGATCATCGGTTGTCGATCCTCTCATGATGTCTGGATTGCATTATCTCGTGCCTATAGCCACGCCTCCAAGGCACGTGAGTTGAGTCTTGACCTCCTTTCTCTCAAGCGCGGCGACAGTTCTATTGTTGAATACGACCAACGCTACAAGCTGTAATGCGATTAGCTCGCGGCTATAGGGCGCACCATCAATGCGTCCGACAAGTCCCACTGGTTCTTACGCGGTCTGGGTTCAGCGTTTAATTCTTTCACGACCGCTCAACTTGCTATGGAGCCTCTTCTAGATTTTGATACGATTCTCGCTCGCTCCATCAATCACGAGCTCTTCATGAAGTCCTCCGATGCCGCTACAGCTTCCGCGACTGTTGCATTCGCTGCTTCTCACAACAATCGCAACTCCCAACCATCAAGGTCCAACGGCAAATCCAAGCAAAATCAAAATCAACGTCATTCGAATAATAATCGACGACGTCCCTGGTGTTATTTCTTCCGCGAGATGACTCATGATGCTTTTGATTGCCCACACCGGTTTGATCGATCTTTTGACAGGTCTTCTCGTCCTCCTCCTACGACCAATCTAGCAGACACCTTATCCGCTAGCTGCTCCATCATGCAACCGGTTGTCTCTGACTGGTATCTCGACACCGGTGCTTCTGCTCATATTGCAGTCGATTCTGCAAACCCGAACGACATCTCTGCGTATTCAGGTGCCGACAAAGTGACGGTTGGTAATGGTGCTCGTTTATCTATTACTCACACTAGTTCTTCTTCTTTATCCCATGTTATTCGTTTATCTAACATCCTTGTTGTGCCTGGCATTACCAAGAACTTACTCTCCATGAGCAAACTTTGCAGTGATAACCATGTGAATGTTTTATTTACTGACTCTAGATTTCATGTTCAACATCGGGAAACCGGGCAACTACTCGCAACAGGTAGCCGAATCCACGACCTATATGTGCTCGATTTCTAGCCACTGGCCCTCGCCGCTGTTTCCTTGCCAAAGCCGCCGCACGCTTCCTTTGACCTTTGGCACTCACATCTTGGGCATCCAACACCAGCCACAATCAGTTTATTAGCAAAGTTAAATTTAGTTTCAGTTTCATCCTTTTCGAAAACTGCTATTTGCAATGCTTGTCAAATTGCGAAAAATAGTCATTTATCCTTTTTTACATCACATAAACGTGCTTCCCATTTTTTGGATTTAATTCACTGTGATTTATGGGGACCGACTTGTTGAGATATATTGATAGATATGGCATTATATCTACACATATATTTACATACATATTTAGATAGATATGAACGCATCTTGTTTTCCTTCTAGGGTTAGGGTTTACATATCTTTTATTCCCTTGTATATATATTAGCCATAGGAGACGTTTTATTCATTGAGTTTTAATAAATTTGTACCACAATTCTTATATGGTACCAGAGCCAAACTTGATCAAAACTAACTTCTGCATACGCATAAACTCCTCTATGTTCTCATGGCGACTGCCGGCGATAAGGTTGTAAACGACGTTATGTCACCTTATTATAACAGCCCTTCAGATAACCCTTACCATGTATATGTCACGGACATTCTCAACGATGGGAACTATGGTGACTGGTTCGAGGAGATGAGCAACTGTTTATTGGCCAAGAATAAGTTCAGATTTGTCGATGGGTCCATACCGATGCCTGACGAGAAATCAACCGATCTACATCTATGGAAGCGCTGCAAAGCTATGGTGAAAGGATGGCTAGTTGTAGCCATGGACAAAGAGATTCGGGACAATGTGAAGCACACCAAAACTACTTATGAAATCTGGAAGGATTTGGAAGAATGATTCGGCAAGGAAAGTGGACCGAAGGCATATGAGTTAAAACGAAATCTTACTCTTACTCGACAAGAGAGATCATCGGTGTCTGCTTACTACACAAAACTCAAGGGAATTTGGGATGAGATTGATGCCGTTTCCGCCACTCCAAGATGTACTTGTGGAAAGTGTACATGCAACATGCCAAAACTCTTTGTCAAGAATGTAGAAAGAGAACAAATTTACGAATTCTTAATGGGACTTGATTACGCCTTCAACACCATCAGAAGTCAAGTCTTGAGCACTACACCACTGCCCAGTCTCGGAGTAGCATACCACCTCGTGGAAGAGGATGAAATGATCATGAGTTCCAGAAGCCCCACTGTCGATGGAACTGCATTTCAAATACAGTGACATGGAGGACCTCCTGACCGACGTGAAAGTAACAAAGGACCTCTTCAATATGGAAACTGTGGAAAACTTTGGCACACCATAGAGCAATGTTATGAGATCGTTGGCTATTAAGAAAATAGAAAAGGTAACAAACCTTGGAAAAAGGTAGGCTGGCGATTTGTAAAGAAGCAGCAACAGACTCTCAAAGCTGCCCATGTCAACGCCAATGCCGTGAATAACCCTAGTGTTGTGCAATGATTTACTGTAGAAAAAATGATGCAGTTTAAGGAGTTCTTAAACTACAACACGAGCAATCCAGGTCCGAGTCCCGCAGTGAATATGGCAAGTAAGATTGACATATGTGCACCTTAGATTATCGATACAGGGGCAACAAAACATATCTGCCATGAGGAGAATCGATTTGAAGCACTCACTAGATACAACCGCAGCATCCCAATGAGATGTCCGAACAGTGACACAACCCCTGTGGTCCGAGTTGGTAACATCAAGCTACCAAATGGCATCAGCTTAAATGGTGTTCTCTATGTCCCTAGTTTTCAATGCAATCTTATTTCAGCGAGCAAACTTACCAAGGATCTAAATTGTGCAC
Source organism: Plectranthus barbatus (assembly GCA_026898455.1). Classification (NCBI taxonomy): domain Eukaryota; kingdom Viridiplantae; phylum Streptophyta; class Magnoliopsida; order Lamiales; family Lamiaceae; genus Plectranthus; species Plectranthus barbatus. The sequence continues at coordinate 25,774 of JAPKLW010004140.1, forward strand.
TGATCTTTCTACATGACTATTGTCTTATACAGGACTTAGTCTCGAAGAGCCTGATTGGAGCGGGTAAACATCGTGATGGTCTGTATCTCTTAGAGTCGGTCAACAACACTAGATACGCCTTTTCTACAACAATTGATGCTGAAACTTGGCATAGGAGACTGGGGCACGCATCCAAGGTCAAGTTGCAAGGCATCTATGAGGTGAAAAATAGAGTTTGTGAGTCCTGTATGAGAGCTAAGTAGACTAGATAACCTATTAATTCCAGTTCTATTCAAACTACTAGTTATTTTGAGTTGATACATTGCGACATTTGGGGTGGTTATAATATTCCATCGTTTACGGGAGCACATTACTTCTTTACTATCGTTGATGATTTTAGTAGAGGAGTTTGGGTGCATTTGATGAGTTTTAAATCCGAGGTCAGCAAGTATCTAAAACTGTTTTGTAACATGGTGAAAACACAATTTGGAAAGATTGCGAAGAAAATTAGGACGGATAATGGGGTGGATTTCAATCGCATGAAATGTTGGACTACTATCTAGAATCCAGAATCTTACTTGAGACTTCGTGTGTGCACACACCACAAAAAAATGGGGTAGTAGAAAGAAGGCATAGATATATCCTTGAAACAGCTAGAGCATTAAGATTTCAAGAAAACCTACCTATCGACTTTTGAGGCGAGTGTGTGTTAACTGTTGTATATCTCATAAACAGACATCCTTCCAAGGTGTTAGTGATGGGTTTTGTATACAGTAAGCATTTATTACAATGAGTATACAACGGTTTATTACTCCTATCTGTCAAACAAACTTACATGTATGTAATCCTCACCAGTAGCAGATCTGACCAGCATTGGGATACAACCCTGAAGATCTAATCTGGAGAACAGATTCCTCTTCTTCTCTTTTCTTTAATTAAATCTTGAAATTAGAATCTGTCTAATTTCTGTTTGCGCAGATTTAATTAATTCGCGTGGTTGATTCAAGTATTGGAATTCAAACGCGAAAGATCGGTACAGAGACTACGAAATTAAGGTAATCTCTATTATCCACGCATTAAATTCATAGGAGCATGCTAAGGTTTGTGAATTGGTACTGTGAACAATACACCATAAATCGATCCGACTTATTTGGATTTTGTGATTCGGTTTACGGATAAATCCCTACAATTGGTATCAGAGCCAAGTTTCTGATTTATGGCTCTGTTGTTCATAATAAATTCATTGATGCATGTGTGAATTTTTATTTTGTCGTGGATGGTTTTTGTTCCTCGTGGCAACCCATTTAATTCAGCCCGCGGTGTTTATACGTGTAGGGTTGAATCTGTTTTGTAAAATCACGAGAAAATCCGTGATTAGATTAGATTTGATAGAAAATTGTAATAGAATAAATTCTGTAATTTTTTATTCAAATCTGTAATTGGATGGGTAGGGACGAAGAACAAAGACGGAGCCGACGGACAAGGACGGCGCACGGCGGCGGAGGCCAGCGATGCGGGGCGCGTGCACGTGCGCAGGCACGCGGCGGCGTGTCCGTCGTTGGCGGGGGCTGGCCCTGTCGCGGTGGTTTGTGATTTGGTGGCTAGTGCAATCCTGTGTAAATCCTAGGGTTTGCATTAGAGTTTGGGGCCAATCGTCAAATCACAAAATCCTAAATCCCAAAAGATTTGGTGGTTGAAGATTTGATGAAGATTTGGATTTATCCAAATATTTTAAAATTTCAAATTGTAATAGATAGGATTTTATTTCCTGTTTTGTGGGGCCACGAGGAATTTTTTGTTTGCCTTAATTGTGCTCGTATGATATATGTGATTGATTATGTGCGCATTTAAGCATGTGTAGATAAAAGGAAAAGCATGATTTACTGCTTTTATTATTTACAGCTTTCCAAGCATGCTTATGTGATTAATTTCTTGTTGGATTATATTTTGGGAATTTTTGGGCTTCTTTAATTACATGCAAAAATTCGGAAAATATAATAACAAAGAAATTATCTGTGCGCATATAAGAAACCTTTTTTTTGAAAGAAAAATACTAAGTGAATTTTTTAATTAAAATCAATAGACCTCCACAAAGCGGTCCTATGCTGTAAGTGTATCTCTCGCTCTGGTAAACGTCTACGAGTGTAGCTTGCTAGTTCTTAGAGGTGCATGAGTACAATTGTTGGGATTTCTAGACAAACAATTTAAATCATGTGAATAGTGGGAGGGTTTTTGCGTAAACGTCTACGAGTGTAGCTTGCGTAGATCTCTTTCATAAGTATTCTAGGATTGATTTAAATTATAGATAACAAAAGCTTTAAGGGCTGTGCGGTATGGTTACTTGCCATGCTAAACTGTCTCTTTTGGCCAGAGTTACATTTTTGGTTAATCGCTTAGAAGCATCTTAGGATATAATGCAATTGCTGCTTCCATGTCTTTGAGAGATGGCTTGGTCTAAGGTTTTCACTAATTATTAATTTCTAGTGTCGAAAGGTTCCTGATATGGTAGTGAAATTAAAGAATTGGGGCTTAAAACCTACAGTTCTGGTTGAGGGTGACATCGTAAACGTCTACGAGTGTAGCTTGCGGTGGGAACTCTTGGGCAATTAGTGGAAAACATGTGTATTTGATTTATGAAAAGGTTTTCAATGCATTTGTTTTTGAAGTTCTGCATGTATGTTCTTATTTAAGATTCTTTATTGTTTCAGATATGTCTATGTCTACTGTTGATCATATTCTTGCTCTCAATCCTTTAACTGGTCCAAAGTTTCCTGAGTGGAGATATTGCATTGAGTATATCCTCCTGACTAAGCAACAAATTTGTTCTTACTATGATGCCACTTGCCCCACATTACCATAAAGTCTCTAGACGTGAGAAGGAGTTCTATGACAGATGGGTTTTGAAGATTTTACTTACAAGTTAATCTCAGATAACCTATCTAGAGAACTGAAGCTCAAGTACATGGGCTATTGTAACTCTGTTGTGATCTGGATGGACTTAGTGGCCACGTATGGCGAAGTGGAACGAACTATCAGCTGTGATCTCGTGAAAGATCTTGTATGTAAGAAAAGTGTTGATGGTAGTTCGGTGACATTACATGTGATGATGATGGATAACACCATGAATCGGTTCACGCATAGAGGTGGATGTATCAGTGATCGGGCTAAGATCGATGTTGGGAAATTTGTCAAAGTTTCTCTCCCTCAGTAGCTACTTGTATAGATCTTAGTTTTGGTGGATCAAATCCTAAGTCCTACCAGCATCAGTTATCTCTAGATAGCTCTAGTTCTCAAATGTAAAGTCCTGTTTAGGTCTTTTGAGTTGTAAGTCGCAGCTGATCAAGACTCATGCTGACACTGTTCACCAGCATGAGACATGCTTACCACTGGTTACTGTTCACCAGTTGGGAAAAGTTTCATCAGATGGCGGCTGACAAAGACTCGTGCTGACACTGTTCACCAGCATGAGAAGAGCTAATGACTGGTTACTGTTCACCAGTTGGGAAGGATTTCACCAGCAGGCGGCTGACAAATCCTACCAGCAGAATACGTGTTCTCACTGACACTATTCACCAGCGGTGAAGCCACCAGTCATGGGAGATTCCAAGAGTTAACATCAGACATATTGGTAGACTTAGATTGTGCCAGCACAAGTCACCAGCAGAGACTGCCAGCACAAGATCACCAGAATGATCTACCAGTCGGATGTTACCAGCAGAATTCCAGATTCTCTCTCCCAGAGTCTTAGAGACAAAAAGAAGATTCGTCGAGGAATTAACTGACAGAGTATGACTTTAAGGAGGATACCTTAAAGTCCATCAGTTACAAGACACCAGTCTCGATTCCTCGTACTGACTTAAAGAGCCGTTCTGACACAAAGAGATCTGTGTCAGATAAAGCGGTCAAGGGTATGGTTCTTTCTGGAAAAACATACCTGCCGCCGTCAGAAGGACATCCGAGGTCTGACATCCTTCCGGATGTGTCCAAACGGCTAGAAGATTTGAATGGGATCCCGCGTCTATAAATAGGTCGGAACCACCAACATTTAAGACGCTTGCTTCCTGACATTCAATACTCTTCACCTACCGAAAGACTGCAAATTTATTACGCTCAAGCAAGTAGAAGCGCATACAACTTTCGAGGCCTTTCTAAAGGCTATCCGTGTGTTGATTTATCAAACACGAGACTTCAAGCTTCCAGCTTGTAAGTTACTGATCTCTTTGGTGCTCTTTCTCTTCCGAGGAAGTTCACAGCAGCTCTTGTGCCAGCCAGCACTTGAGTTATCACGGGCAGTTTGCCGTATTGAGAAGCTACGTTCTTGGGAGAACTAAACACCCAGTGAAGCTGTGGAGGTTGAAGTGACGTGCTCGCACTCCACCAGCTGATCAGAGTTGAAGAAGGAAACAAGGCCGGGAGCGGTTGATCTAGTGAACTGGTGGACGAGGCATTCACCAGCTAGAGATAGATCGTAGGACTCTTGTACCTGATTACTCTTAGTGAATTTCCAGTGCTACGACTGGAGAGTGGACGTAGATCAGTTG
>JAPKLW010004141.1:0-28695 GCA_026898455.1 Plectranthus barbatus
CCCAGAATGGACTTCTTGACTGGGATGGAGATCTTCCCAGACTCAGGGTCATATGCAACAGCTGACGGTGGCTGCTGATGCTGGTGAGTCTTAGGCTTCTTGTGGGATGGCTTCTTGGTGACTGGTACAAGTTGTACGTCCCGTGGGTGGATACCAGTCGCCTCAGCCACCGCGCTTTCCATGGTGTCGAAGAGAGACTCCGTCTCCAGCTTCCTCTTCAATTCTGCCCTTGCCTCTGCTGTCAGCGGGAGAGCCACAGCTGGCACTTGCTCCCCCAGGTCTTCTGAGTCCTCCTCAGAAACGACCTCCGCAGGGTCCACTGCTGACTTCCCTTGCAGCCTGCGTGGCTTCTTGTAATCTGGGCGAGGCAGCTTCACCTTCGTGGCTGGTATGAAATCGGAACCAACGAGCTGTTCCCCCTGATCCACGCCATCACCCAATTCCATCTCCAGGATGTGGCTGATCCTCAGCCCAAAGGATACGGCGTGAGTAAACCTGCCTTCAGTCGGAACAGAGATGTTTTTGTCTACATTTTCCAGCAACCGGCCGAAGAAAAATGCGGCCCAGTTGCCCTGAACTCCATCAACTAGGGCACACATCACCGAAAACTTGCGCAAGCTAAGCTCGGCGTAGGAGCCGACTTCACATTGTAGCATGCGCACTACAATGTCGCATACCATTTGCCAGTACTCTTCCATTTCTGACTTCCTCATCCCAGTCCGGAAGACGGTGACTTCTGGCTTCTTCCACTGCGCCCACCTCCTCCGGAATTCCACTGTATTATCCTGATGATACGTGGCCACTTCCTCTCCTTCATTCCTCAGTCCGAAGAGATTGGCGAGGTATTCCGCGGTGACGGTGATCAGGTGGCCGAACACCGATGTAGTGAACGACTTCCTGTCGTCAGCTATCACGGCCCGAGCGTAGAACTCGGCTACCATGTGTGGATGAAAAGTTTGGGGTGTCGCCGTCAGGTACTGTCGGAGCTCTTCTCGGTCAATCATCTCCATCAGCTCCTCCCCGAAATTTTTCAGGGCCAATTTCGCATTCAAAATTTTCTCTTTCTGGACCTGAGCAGTCCTTATCTGAGCATTAGAGAGCTGTCGCCTGGTCGCCGGCCTGTTCAACTGAACCAGTCGGGCGAACGGATAGGTGTAATCGATATCCTCGATCTTCACTATGCCAGTATACGTAGGCATATGAGCTTCAGCTACTGGTAGGTCTGGTGAACCAGACGAGGATGATGTAGATGTAGATGGAGGGTTATCAGCTGTAGGTCGAGAGGATGATGCCATGACTTCAGAAAAATTTCAAGTTTCAGAAAATCTCAAGGGAAGATGAGAGAATTTTGAAAGATATTAGGGTTCTGAAAGTAGGGAAACATAAAGGTTAACCCGAAGGAAGTGATCGGGTATTTATACTCGGCCCATGCAGGATCAGACGTCCAGGATCAACGCTCAGCAAGCGAGTATCGACGGTCATCAGCAGGCCCGGTTCCCTGTGGTGACGTGCGCGGTCGTGCTGACGGGCGCCACGACGTGGAGCTGACGTGGCACGCAGCAATTGGTGTCAACCAAGCGTCGGACTGCGCAGACACTGTGCACATTAAATGTGGCATTAAATGCCGCATTAAATTCTGAGAGATGTACACGCTAGTCGGATTTGAACAATCCCGCCTTTTCTGCGACAGCTGGCATAACTGGTCATCAGTAGCATATACCAGTTGAACACTTCCCCCTGTCAGCATGGCCTCCTTACCAGTTGACAACTGGTACTTACGACTGGCTCCCGAGTACTTGAATAAATTGAGAGCTGGGACTCAATTTCATCAGTCGTAGGAAATTCGCCAGTTGTCTGCTGACAACTTGAAAGATAGTAGAAATTGAGAGCTGAGACTCAATTTAATCCGCATAATCTTCTCTTCAAGAAATCCACTCCTCATCATCGCTTGAAATTGGGAGCTGGGACCCAATTTCGCTTCAACTGATGGTTTGTGCTGGCAAATTGAAATGAGAGCTGGGACTCATTTCCTTAGACATTTGAGAGATAAGTTCCGCCAGTAGGAGCCATCAGTGAGCTTGAGATACCACTTAAATAAAAACAACTAAGAGCTTGGACTTAGTCGTAATCAGCGTCCTTCAGAAGATCAAGAACAGAATGAGAACTGGGACTCATTCTTCCTCATCATTGGGGCTCACATCAATCTCCATAAGACCGAGTTTGATGCACAACTCCTTGAATCTTGCTTCTGGAAGGGGTTTAGTGAAGATGTCAGCCAGTTGACCTTTAGCTCTGATGTAGTCCACGCTGACATCCTTCTTCTCGACATGATCACGTATGAAGTGATGTCGAATATCTATGTGCTTGGTTCTAGAGTGATGAACCGGATTCTTCGTGATGCACATAGCACTGTTGTTGTCGCAATAGATGGGAACACAGCCAGTGTTCACCTCATAATCCTCCAGTTGTTGCTTGATCCAGATAACTTGAGCACAGCAACTGGCAGCGGCAACATACTCAGCTTCAGTGGTAGATGTAGCAACTGAGTGCTGCTTCTTGCTAAACCAACTGATTAGCTTGTGTCCTAGAAACTGACACGTACCACTGGTACTCTTTCGGTCAATACGGCATCCAGCAAAATCTGAATCTGAATATCCAATGAGTGTGAGCTCATCATTTCTGGGATACCATATTCCAAGAGATTCAGTCCCTTTCAGATATTTTACTATCCTCTTTGCAGCTTCCATGATTGACCTTTTCGGATTGGCTTGAAATCTGGCACACACTCCGACTGAGTACGAAATGTCGGGTCTGCTGGCTGTGAGATAGAGAAGTGATCCAATAATTCCTCGGTAGATGGTAGGATCAACTGATTCACCTTGCTCATCAAGAAATATTTGACAACTGGTGCTCATGGGTATTCTGAGGGACTTAGTTTTCTCTGGGCAATACTTCTGAATTAACTCCTTCGTATACTTCCGCTGGCTGATAAAAATTCCATCAGCTGACTGCTGGACCTGGAGTCCGAGAAAGTATGTTAACTTGCCCATCATACTCATCTGAAATGATGTCTGCATCAGTTGAGAAAACTTCTCGCAGAGAGTTATATTCCTTGATCCGAATATGATGTCATCTACATAGATCTGCACCATTAGCATGTCACCACCATCCTTGAGAAGAAAGAGAGTCCTATCAATCTTCCCTTTCCGAAATCCATTGCTGGTGAGGAATTGTGACAGCGTTTCGTACCAAGCCCTGGGCGCCTGTTTCAATCCATACAAGGCCTTTCTCAGCTTGTACACCTTGGTGCCAACTTCAAAGCCTGGAGGTTGCTCGACATAAACCTCCTCCTTTAGTTCGCCATTCAAGAAGGCGCTCTTCACGTCCATCTGGAACACCGTGAAGCCGTGATACGCTGCATAAGCAAGGAACAGCCGTATCGCCTCCATTCTTGCAACTGGTGCGAAGGTCTCATCGAAGTCGATGCCTTCACATTGCCTGTAACCTTTGGCGACTAAACGAGCTTTGTTTTTGACCACGGTGCCATTCTCATCTCGCTTGTTCTTGAAAACCCACTTGGTGCCAATCACTGACTGATGTGATGGTCTCTCTACCAAGTCCCAAACATTGTTGCGAGTGAATTCAGCAAGCTCTTCTTGCATGGCATTAATCCAATCAGCAGATTCTAGCGCGACTCCTATGGAAGTAGGTTCCATTTGAGAAATAAAGCAACTTAGGAGCGCACTGCCGTGTCGAGTCTGGACAGAACCTTCTGGATCACCGAGAATAGCATCGGATGGGTGATCCCTCAGCCATTTGGGAGGACCAGCGACTGCTGGTGCCGGCTGTGAAATAGGTTCTTCTGTCCTGATAACTGGTGCTTCCACATTTCCACCAGTCGGAGCTGGAAGAATAACTGGCGGTTGAACATCACCAGTCGGAACTGGAACTACAACTGGTTGTTGATCACCAGTTGGAACTTCTTCATCAGCTACTCTGTCTGACTGACTTCCCGAACCTTCACCAACGTTGTCAGTATCAGCTGGTACCTCCATTCCAGCTGGTTCATCGTTGTCTTCTGGCTCAAAGATTCCAGTCGGAATTCCCCCTTGATTTTTGCTAGATCCACTCAGGGAGATTGAGTGTAAGGTCTCAGCAAGGTCATTTGCATCACCGACCCTCTCAGGTTGCTGATGGGCACCTGAGGTAACTGGTTGAGAAGATGATCCATTCATAGGTCTAGTCGAACCAGTTGGTTGACCATCGGAAGAATTCCGGCCCAACTGGTTGCTGACATCCTCGACCTCAGGAACATCTTCAGCCAGTTGACGTAAGGTCCTGCGCACTAAAGTAGCTTCATCAAAAACAACATTGCATGTTATTTCCACAAGCTGGGTAGTCTTGTTAAATACTCTATAGCCCTTGTGAGAGGGATGTCCATATCCGACAAACACACCCTCATCAGCCTTAGGCGAGAAAGCATTTAACTTCGACTGACTGGTACTGGGGCAGACTGGCGACTGGTTCTTGAAGGACTTCTTAGTTTGTTTGCCTTGCTGGCAAGCTTTGCAAATTCCTTCCTTCTTGAACCCGCCCTTGGGAAGACCATCTACAAGATCATGCTGGGTTAGATAATTAATAGTTTTGAAATTTAGATGACTTAACCTTTTGTGCCACAGCCAGTTAGTTTCCATGGAACTGGTGGCTACAAAGCATGTATCAGTCTTCCCGCTTTGCCAGTCAACAACATAGAGACCTCCTTTCCTGACACCTTTCAGCTTGGTCTCGCCAGACTCTTCATTCTTGATCTGGCACCCTGATTTGTCAAACACAATGGTATAACCATTGTCGCACAGCTGACTGATGCTCAGGAGGTTGTGCTTCAGATTGGTGACAAGGGATACATTCACAATTCTGACATCATCCTTCTCGATGCAGCCCTTGCTAATAACTCTGCCTTTGGAGTTATCACCAAAAACAACTGGAGGTCCTCTGACCTTGGTGAGCTCAGAAAATAGGAACTCCTCACCAGTCATATGAGCCGAGCAACCACTATCTATGATCCACTCGCTCGATCTCTGAAGCTGTATTGCATGATCCTGTTCCTGATCATCAGCTGCAAGTGCCTCTTCACTGTCAGCACTTCCTTCAGCTGACTCCTTGCCAAAGGCTGCCATGAGTGCCAGTAGAGCTTCCTCTTCTGACTCCTCGTCTGACGCATACTCCCCATCATCATGGTCGGGTATGTCAGGCACTTCAGTCCTGGTCAGCATAGCCTTGGCAACGGCCTTGGAGGCGCGCTCTTCAAAGAGCTTCTTTAGCCTTTCCCGCTCATTTTTGTCCACCTGTGGACATTCAAATTTAAGGTGATCAGAGGAGTGGCACTGATAGCAAGCACGGGGAGCTCTCTTGACGAATTTTCCGTCAGTTGAGCTCAGAGATACTCCCTGCTTTGACTTGGCTTTCTCCAGAAGGACAGCCAGTCGTTTCATCTGCTGCTCAAGGTCAGCGATAGAGCCCTCGCTGTCTTTTGAGTTAGATCCCGATGTGGCTGGGATCTCTTTCTGCTGGTTGTGCTGGGCAGCAGGTCTGTCAGCATGGAAGGGCTTCTTGTGCTTCCATTTGAAGTCCTTCTTGACGAAGTAAGCTTCGTCTTGAGCTTTGATGCTGGGGGATCCCATGTTCCGGATGGCCTCATTCTTGTTTACCATCTGGATATCCCACTCGTGTGCCTGCAACTGAGCAAATAACTCCTTGGGAGTCATCTTGGACAGGTTCTTCTCCTTCAGAGCTGTGGTCTTCACGAACCAGTCCTCCTTGGGCATCTTGGACAGGATCTTGGCATTAAGATCTTCATTTGAGCACTTCCTGTCCAGGGACTTTAGCTCGCTGACGATGGCGTTGAATCTCGCCTCCATCTCCTTGATGGTTTCTCCAGGCAGAATCTGGAAGGACTCATACTTGTCCACCGCAACCTGCAATTTGTTGCGTTTCATTTGATCAGTTTCTTGACATAGACTATCAAGATAATCCCATACTCCCTTGGCATTGTCAAACTGGAGGGCTTCCTCCATCAGCGACTCTGGAAGAGAAGCCAGGATCAACTCGTGAGCAATGGAATCCAACTGATTCCGCTTCCTGTCCTCGGCGTTCCATTCGCCTTGAGGCTTTGGGATCACAGCAGCTGGACGATCTCCTAGCTGGTGCTGTATCATGGTGATCTCGATTGGCCCTTTCTCCAGCACATCTTTCATTTCCGGATGGATGCTCTTCAGAGAAATGAGCGACCTCTTTCGCCATATATCATGCTTCACAGTCTTGTAGTCGAGTAGCTTCGGAATATTCATCTTGATGTACCTGAGCTAATCAAACAGACAAACAAATAGAGCGCAAGGAAACGTGGATCTCGGTCCTAAGCGACTCAGAAACAATCGGTCTATAAGAACCGACTGCTCTGATACCACTTGTTGGTCCCGGATTATCAGGGTAAAACTTGGCAGCGGAAAAAGTGATTAATCGTTTCTTGCACTCTGCTGGTTACTCAGCTGACTGGGACCTTGTCAGCTGGTAAGTCAACTTGCACTCTGCGTACTCAGCTGACTGGCGACTTGCTGGTCAGCTGGTAGCTCAAGACTTAGAATATTTTTAGCCTTGTTTGCACAGTTATATCAGTTTTCAGATATACACCAGCACTTGGGTGCTGGGTTTTAAATCAGTATGAAATGCAGAAAGCTGATAAAAGACAAAGGATTTATAGTGGTTCGATCAACTGATCTACGTCCACTCTCCAGTCGTAGCACTGGAAATTCACTAAGAGTAATCAGGTACAAGCGTCCTACGATCTATCTCTAGCTGGTGAATGCCTCGTCCACCAGTTCACTAGATCAACCGCTCCCGGCCTTGTCCTTCTTCAACTCTCTTCTCAGCTGGTGGAGTGCGAGCACGTCACTTCAACCTCCACAGCTTCACTGGGTGTTTAGTTCTCCCAAGAACGAATCTTCTCAATACGGCAAAAGCCCGTAATAACTCAAGTGCTGGCTGGCACAAGAGCTGCTGTGAACTTCCTCAGAAGAGAAAGAACACCAAAGAGATCAGTAACTTACAAGCTGGAAGCTTGAAGTCTCGTGTTTGATAAATCAACACACGGATAGCCTTTAGAAAGGCCTCGAAAGTGTTCTGCTTGCTTGCAATAAAGTTTCTGACTTTCGGTAGTTGAGCGAGAGAGAAGAGTATTGAATGTTAGGAAGCAAGCGTCTTAAATGTTGGTAGTTCCGACCTATTTATAGACGCGGGATCCCATTCAAATCTTCTAGCCGTTTGGACACATTTGGAAAAGGTCTCTGTCCTCGCATGTCCTTCAGACGGCGGCAGGTAGGAAATTCCGGAAAGTGCCATGCTTTTGTCCACTTTATCTGACATTGATCTCTTTATGTCAGAACGACACTATTCATCAGTACGAGGAATCGGAACTGGTGTCTTGAACTGATAGACTTTAAGGTATCCTCCCTTAAAGTCATACTTTGTCAGTTTATTCCTCAGACGAATCTTCTTTTTGTCTCTAAGACTCTGGGAGAGAGAATCTGGAATTCTGCTGGTAACATCCGACTGGTAGATCATTCTGGTGATCTTGTGCTGGCAGTCTCTGCTGGTGACTTTGCGCTGGCACAATCTAAGTCTACCAATATGTCTGATGTTAACCTTTTCTTGGAATCTCCCATGACTGGTGGCTTCACCGCTGGTGAATAGTGTCAGTGAGAACACGTATTCTGCTGGTAGGATTTGTCAGCCGCCTGCTGGTGAAATCCTTCCCAACTGGTGAACAGTAGTCAGTCATTAGCTCTTTCTCATGCTGATGAACAGTGTCAGCACGAGACTTTGTCAGCCGCCTTCGGATGAGACTTTCCCAACTGGTGAACAGTAGCCAGTGGTAAGCACTTCTCATGCTGGTGAACAGTGCCAGCATGAGTCTTTGATCAGCTGCGACTTACAACTCAAAAGACCTAAACAGGACTTTACATTTGAGAACTAGAGCTATCTAGAGACAACTGACGCTGGTAGGACTTAGGATTTGATCCACCAAAACACCAAAACTAGAATCTAAACAAGTAGCTACTGGGGAAAGGAAACTTAGCCAAATTTCCCAACATCTTCTTTCCTAAAATGCAAGTATTATAATTAAAAATGCAGTATAACAATACTATAAATGAAACATAGATATCTTCAAAATTTCAGATCCATCAGAATAGATATCATCTTTCCTAAAATGCAAATATTATAAGTAAAAATGCAGGATAAAAACACTATAAATGAAACATAGATATCTTCAAAATTTCAGATCCATCAGAATGGAAACCTTATTTCGTAAAATGAAAGTATTATGAGTAAAACTGTTGGATAACAACACTATAAATGAAACATAGATATGTCATATGTTATTCATTCATTCACTTACAGATTCATCTCCTTCGCGAACATGATCCATGCATACATTTGCTTTTCTTCTACAGTCAGAGCTTCTCCTGCTTTTACAGCTCTTTCATTGAATGGTGAAATCAACTTTGTAGGCTTTTTTCTTTCCACAGTTGATCTTTTCACCATTGCATGCTTGGTTTTCTCCTTTTCAGTGGCTATTTTTCCTTTAAGCTTTTCATCTTCTTTCCTTTGTTGATTCTTTTGTTCTTTCACAGTCTCCATCTGCATAAGATTGGATTAATTGTAAGATACAGATACATATTATGTTAAATGTTATACTGTTTATACCATTTTAGCCAGTGTTTCATCATTATCATCTTGTTTTTCTGCTTCTTCACCAAATTCTTCGTTCAGACTCTCAATCAAGATGTTATTTTCTTGCTACAGACTTGTTCGATCTCCTTGTTAGTGGTGGTGTCTTCTGTCTCCTTGTCTGTGGCGGTCTGTTCCATCTCCTTGTCTGTGGCGGCCTCTTCAATCTCCTTCTGTTGAGGTTCTTCTTCCAACTATTTCTCTTCAACAGTTTTTTCGGCTGGTTTATCATCATCAAATTCATCTTCATCATTTGTTTCATTCTGCTAACAGATAGATCATTTTAGTTATTAGATATTGCTACTTAATGTACAATATTTGCAATGTTTACATTGTGTAAGTATTTTGCGTTTTACCTCGATTTGTGGTATACCCAATCTGAAGTGCGAAGGCACAGATACGTAAAGTGGCTGTTGTTGCAGAGATTTAGGAGTTCCGGATGGGTCTAAGGAGTGTTTTGCTTCTATTGCTTCCATAATTGTCTCCAGACTTTTCAACCAATTTGGATTGTTCCATTCATCTGCCATCACATGATTCTCGCTTGAAGGTGTGTTCTCTACTTGTTCTGTACGAACAATTAGAGATTGTACACCTAGAAGATTCTTGGAAGTTTCAACAGCAGCTTTGAATCTTATATTTTGATGTATTTGTGTTGGTGCATCCTTGATCATAATAATCAGCTTTGACATAGATTCTGTCATTGTTTTTGGCAGTTTTTATGATCTTGTCTTTGTACTGGTCAGCCTCAAACATTGCACCCTCATCTTCATCATGCATGGTTTGCTTTTCACTTTCTATTTCATCTTTCTCCAGACTGGGTTCTCCAGGATCAAATTGTTGTGTGATGTGTCCATTACCAAACCCTCCACTTGTTATATCAACTTTTTGTCTTGCTCTCAAAAGGGAACTTGTCAATGATTTCATGATGGGGTAGTTTCTTTGAATAAGACATGTGTACGGTTCCACTCTATCAACATAGAAGAGCTATCATGGAAGAGTAATTTATAATTAGTATATTGAATAGAATTATACACAGTAATGCATAATGAAAACAAGTAAATGCTGTAAAACAATAGATTAATGAATCATCAACATAGACAAGGTTTTAGAGTATAATGTATGAAACTATACATAAAAATGAATCATATACTTACAATTGGCAGCAGAGTTGGTCCAGTTAAACAAACATTGTCCTTTTTTGCCCAATTGTCTTTGTGTCTAATGAGGGCAGTCAGCATGTATCTGCACCAGTTCAGATTTATGATGTTAGATGTGGACTCTAAGTTGTCCATGATCTTTGGCTTTATGTAGCCATCAACGGAATTCTCGATCAGACTATGTTTGAAAAGAATTAGGAACTGTCTCTTGAACCAATCGCTTCCATCAACTTCAAATTTCATAGCCGTTGCAACATCTACCGGATGGATGCAACCTTTAGGACGATCAAATTTGGAAGCCCATTCTTTCAGCAATGAGGATTCATCTGATTTTCTTTTTCTTTGGATTTGTTTAGGTCCCTTAGGCATTCCAAAAATGACCCAAACATCTTTTTCTGTCATGTGGATCTTGTTGTTTTCAGGCAGCATTAGACTACAACTTCTCGCGTCAAATTACGATATGCACCAGTAAGCTATTTTTGCTGGAATTTCATTGATATTCAGATGGAATATTTGCATGAAACCCATGTCTTCTACTGCCTTTTTTGTGCATTATTCAACTCCAATAGTGTTTTGATCAGAATATTTGGACTACTTCTGCAGACTAAGTTGTTGTATTGTGATTCTAGATCCACAATTTTTGTTGTTGGTTGTTCTTTTGATTGGGGAATCTTCTGAGACTTTGATTCCTTTAAGCCTTTGTCTGCTTTTTTGTTTGCAGTTTTTGGCCCTTTTGCATTTGTAAGATAAATTTATACATAATTAGAGGAAGCATTGATCTATAAAATTCATTTTATTGATATTTATATGCATTCTTTCATGTAAACATGTTCGTTATTATACAACATGTTATTTGTGTGCTAGTAATAAGAAGCATTTTAACATTGTTCATTTTTGTTACATTTTACTTCATTTTATGGTGTAAAATATGCATTAACTCATCAACTTTTCTTTATTTCGAATTTGTGTGATTTTTTGAGGCAAAATCATATCAACCTTTCTATTGGTTGTTCTAAGTTGCAACATCTGCAGAAAAACAGTTTCGGTCTTTTTTATTTTTGATTATACTAGATTTTTAGAGGCAAAACCTAGATTTACAGTTATTTCCAACATATTTAGGGTTCATCGCGCTTTATATTACATTTTTACACAATAGTGCATGCATATCATCTACCCATACATCAATATACATGAATATTTTCGTATTCAACTTATTCGTTTCATTTATCAACTAAATATTCAAATATTTTTATGATTCTAACTTTTAATGCTTAAAAAACCTCTAAAAACTGAACATTATACATGTGAACTCGTTAAAATGAGAACAAAATCAAAAAAACCCACTCGCAGTCAGAAGAACAGTGTCTGAACTTCTTTTTGGAGACATTTTTGACTATATTTCTTGAGAAATCTTTGAAATTTGGGGCGAAAGGGAGTATAATTTCATAGATGAACCGTTGAATGTTTGAGAGAATTTGAGAGAGAAATTGTAATTTTGTAGAAGTTTAAGAGTTTTTTTCAATAATTGTAATGAAAAGTTGCGATTAAAAGGTGTAATAATGAAACCGTGCAGCAATTGCATACATATCGATATTTGAAATTATTGCGGTTAATTATTATTTTTTAATTCGTGTTTATTCAAAAATGAAGTAATACTGCGTAAAAAAGCAGGATGTGGTTGGTTTGTGTTAATGTTTTTTTACGGTTTTAGCCTTTACTGCAGGATATTTGAGGAAAAATGCCATGTTTTTCAATTCGCTGAGATTGAATCCTGTCCGTCGATTTGATAAGATGGACGGGTGAGATCTATTCTTATTTCTCATACTAACTCCTATCAACTAGAGATTATTAAAGTGAACTTAAATTTTTATCCAAGTGCATTTGTACTTGAGAAGTATTATTCTTCAAAACATTAGAAAAATGAAAGTTATCTCTCATATTGAAGTACCGAGGATAGCTGAAGTTACAGAACAAAGAGCCTAACATGGAAGACGTGGTAAAATTCGACTAACTATGGTGACTCTGTCATTGTATTCTTGTTGTAAAATGTGTACAATTTGAATAATGGATTTCCTTCCTACTGATAGGAAGAAAATGGATGTAGGAATATTGAGATCCCGATCCACTATAATTTTTTGTATTGATTTACCACTTTCATTATTTTTACTTGCCTTATTATGAGTACCCACCAATTGTCAATTGGTAGAATATATCTGAAAGTTGTTTAATTGTTTCTTGACCAATCTTAAGATAATACATTTTGTAACTTAACTTATGTCCATCAAATTACAAACATGTTTCTGCTCTTTGATTTTGTTTCATGCATGTTCAGATTGATTAACTAACTGCATATATTGTAGTTAACTATATACTTGAAACAAATATCCTATTGAAGTTTGAATTCATGAATTATAATTATTGATAGTTTTCTATCTTTGATCAAATGTTTTTCTTTATCTTTTCCAAATAACACCTGTAACTCATAGAGAGAAACTCGGTAATTAATAAATGCAACGAAGTAAAATCAAATATGATTATATATATATATATATATATATATATATAGAGAGAGAGAGAGAGAGAGAGAGAGAGAGGTGAGATCAAGTAAAAAAAATCCCCTTGTGAGAAAAAAGAATGTGAACTGAGTTTCAAATTATCCCTTTGTTTGATGTTTTGGTGTGTCAAAGTTGTCTTTAGCTTTAAGCTTCTAGTGTGTTTCTATATGTAATCCTTGTATAGGAATTATCGAGTTGTAATAGATACAAGAAACTTAGAAGCTGAAGATCGAGCAGTCAAAAACTTAGTTTCTGAAGATGGAATTCAAAAATGTCAAAGCTCGAGAAGACAAGAATCAAGTTTCAGAACTTAATGTAAAGACTCTGAGAAACTTGAAATGCTGAAGATTAAGTTTCGGAGCTTGAAACTTAGAATGTCCAGAAACTCAATTTTCTGGAAACTGAGTCTTTCACCAAAGAAAAGCGGAAACTTAAAACTGACTTTGGAGAATGTCAATTTTCAGTTTCAGAAGTTAAAGAGCACGTGAAACTCAAGGAGAATAAAGAAATTCGAGTAGAGCTCAAAGTCATTTCGAAGATTCCTTAAAGTGTCGATCATCATTCAGTACGAGGAAACTTTAGTTTGAGTTCCTCAGACTAAAACTGAGTCTGACAAAGTAGGTAAAAAGTACACTGCCAAAAGTAGAAAGCAAATCTCAGAGCAAAGCAGAAGAATGGCTATGATTGGACGACCAAATCTTTATCTCTAGCGGCTAGATTGTTGAGTCTAACGAGTAGAAACTCGAATTGTCGTCCAACCCACTGATTATTCTGTGTCTATCATGAGGCTTAAATCTTCCAACTTAAGCTACTTATTCCGTGTAACTGTCTAAGTACACGAGGCTCAAGCTTTCTGTTAGGATTTTTGTTAGAGAAATTCTTCTTTACTTTGTGTTGTTTTGGTGGGTCAAAGATTGTAAGCCATCTAAGTCAGTTTTCCCAATTTCTAGAGTTCTAAACTATAATCCTTGTATAGGATCGATCGAGTTGTAATAGAACTTAGGCTGAAGAATGAACAAAGGAGAATTTTCGAGAACTGACTATCATCACGCCCAAAACTGTGTTGGAGCACTCAGTTTAAGGTCAATCCATACTGACCAGGAGAAGTCATTATGAGGGCTTTCCTGAACTGACTAAGGAGAAGTCAGTTCAAGGGTTTTCCATACTGATAAGGGCTTTCCTGAACTGATTAACCCTGGGAAGTCATTATGAGGGCTAAGATGTACTGACATTCAAATGTCAGTATAAGAGCCTCTACCGTTAAAAATTGAGCAATTCGAAAGTTATCGAAGCTCAGTCAGACTCATGCATTCATATATGCCCAAGTCAGTACGAGGTTATCCAAACTGGAATTCCTCGGGCTGAAAAAGAAGTCTGACATAAAGTTAGTGTATCGTACAATGACGCTGCAGAGCAGAGCAGAAAGGAGACCTAAGGCATGCACTACGATTGGACAATATAATCCATGAGTCTAATGTCTGCATTTATGAGTCTAACGGATAGAAATTCAAATTACCAAAGGTCCTCTTCTATATAAAGGCCTGCCCCTCAACCTTAAACGGTTACAAAATCTAAAAATTCTTCATACTATAAAAGGCATTCTTTTAGGTTATCTCTCTGCTAAACTCTCTGAGTTTCCGTGTTTTCTAACACAAGATTTGAGTCTCCGACTCAAGTTATCCACCGTGCTAACTTCTCCTAGCACGAGGCTGAAGCTTTAAGGTGAAGCTCTTCTTGGTGAATATATCTTTCTGAGATATATTCATAGCAGTCAGTTTCCTAGTCTGGGATTCTAATTCTCACGGGTGTATGCCAACCCCTGAGTTCTGGGAAGAACAAGTAAAAATCTAACCACCGGGAAGAAGGCTGTGGGGTGTCGTCCTCACTTAAACATGAAGACTGAGTCTACAAGGAGTTCCTAGGCGAGTGCCACAACAGACCGAAGGACGGAGGAGCCAATGGGTTGTGTATAGATCGTAAAGAAGCTTGTATTTACTTTGTGAATTATCTAGACCTTGGGTCTGAAGAGTGGATGTAGGATATTGAGATCCAAACCACTATAAGTCCTGTATGCTCTTTACAGCTTTATTTACATTCTTGCTCTATTTTTTTGTTTCACAATCTGACTTTGAAACCTTCAATATTTCTAAGTATTGAAGAGTATATACTGTGAAACTGACTTAACCAGGACAAGACTAAGCTTAAATCTTCTAAACAGACAAAACTGACTACACAATGTTTTCGTCGAACAAGTGCAACTGTGATTTTTACTTCCGCTGCATATTATGTACCTTCCACTGCACAGTTTTGTACTCTGATTTCGGGACCAACACTTTCTAAGCCTAAGCTATCTTCTTGGTGTTTATTAATTTTAAAATAATAAACATAGCAGTCAGTATTCTACAATGGAATACTGATTCCGACGGGCTTTGCCAACACTTGAAGTTCTCGGAAGAACATAAAACATCCAATCATCCAGATTAAAGGCTGCGAGGTGCGTCCTCACTTCAAGCTAAAGAAGGAAGTAGACACAAGGAGTTTCTAGGCAAGTGCGCTAGCACACCGAAGGACGAAGGATTCCAATAGGCTAACTATAGATATTGAGAAGACTTGTAAACTGATTCTTAGTGAATTCCGAATTGATTTCCGAAGAGTGGACGTATGACTTTGAATCCAAACCACTATAAAACATCATGCGTTATTTACTGCTTTCTAAAGGATCAGCACATTAAGTTTTCATACTTATTTGAAATTGTCAATACTTGGCTAAGTATTGAAGCGTATACTTAAACTGAAACTTAAACCATCTCTAAGTTTAAACTGAGTTTTACAGAAACTGAAAACTGAGTCTGAAAGTCGATTTTCAGTAGTGCAAGATCACTTTAAACTTCTGCTGCATAAATTATATCTCTGATTTTGGGACTAATAGAATGAATCATATCCATCAGATCTAAAAAATCAATGATTGATATACAATCAAGCAACATATTGATGTTGGTTTATTTTATTTTAGTTTTTGCTTGATTGTGTTTTAGTTGTAGCTTGACTGTATTTCAACCATTGATTATTTAGATCTAATATATGAAATTCATTCTTTTTTTCTTACCTGATCTCATCTATATATTTCAAAATATTAAAATATTATTTATGTTGATTGATTTTTAAAAAGTAACTTGAGTGAAGCTAGAATTTTTTTTGCAATTATATACATAATAAGCATATTTAGCTAGAACAAAATATTATATTTTCGGACTAATAAACAAAACCCACTTTAACTAAAAAAATCTCATTTATCCCTTTCAAAATTTTTCCCCTTTTATTGTTGGCAAAAATTTGCATTAGGCAGGCCTAAATGGTTTAGGCGGATTTTATCCTACCTAAATGGATTGACACATCCCAAATAGAGTTTATTAATCCAAATTAGGATATATTATATGGGTTTGGTCTTGAGTTAATGGATAAAACCCGCCTAAATCGTTTAGGCCTGCCTAACCCAAGACCTCCCCTTTATTGCTTAGTTTTTCTTAGTTTAGTTCATAAATAATTTAAAAACAAAAAACTCTTAAATGCGTGAATTATATTTATGTTTCGCTTATAAATATATATATTCAAAATGTAAGGTCCAAAAATGGTACAAGAGATTTTTCTTTATTTATATTTTTGTAATCGGAAGAATGGTATATAAATTAATAAATAAGTATTAAACCCTGAAAAGAAGGTAGTCGAAGTCGTGGGTCCCATTTCATGCTTATCCTAATTTCGTAACGGTAAATGCATATTGGACGTATAAATTACTGTTTCCCTATTTAAATTACATTTTTATTTATATATTACTCCCTCCGTCCCGTAAAGTAGTCATATTTTCCATTTTTGTTTGTATTTCATTTTTCTAAAATAACAAACTTTTTCATACTTAATAATAAAATATTAATTTTCCTACATTCACGAACATTGGTAAATGTGCCCGGGAGAAATGAGACTACTCCTGCGTGACGGAGAGAGTACTAATATCTTATATATATATATAGGGGTGCACTATGGTGGAAACCACCTCTTAGATGTGAAATAAAACTTGATCTTAGCTTTTGATTAATAAAATTAACGTGGCAGATTTAATTTTGAATCTGAAAAAATTCGTTGCAATTAAAGAACAAAAAAGTTGCATAAAAGAGTTAGGTGGTAAATTTGCAAATAACCATATCTTACCCACGATTTTTTTTAGCTTGAATTTAGGAGCAGTTATGCATTAAATATAGCAGTTTAAAATTAAGTAAATTTATTTGAATTAATTACATATTTTCACCCACCGCATTTAGTGATGTTACTTTACCAAAACTCTTCTCCTCCACAATACAACCCTCAGTTGCCGAAAAATTGTTTTTTCTCCACCAGCGACCGGCAAAAAAACAACGCTGACATCACTGCGTTCAGTCTACTTCTTATTTTTCTACTCGTTTATTGGAATTATTTTCCATTATGATTAAAAACGCAGTCGACAACACATATTTTTTTTCTTCTAAACCTAGGTATCTATATCTTCTTTTTATATTGTTATACTGCAACTATTATATTGTTTTACTGACATTTACATGCGTAAAATCTGCAATAATTCAAAATAGAGAAAGTTTTGTAAATAATTAATATTAAAAAACTCTTTATGTGTGATCTCAAAAAAAAAAAAAAAAAAAAACTCTTTATGTGAATTGGAATTAGTAGAGTACTGCAACTATTATATCGTTATACTACACATTTACAGGCGTAAAATCTGCAATAATTCAAAATAGATTTTTTTTAAAATAATTAATATTAACAAAACTCTTTATGTGAATTCAAATTATTAGAATACTGCAACTATTATATCTTTATACTGCACATTTACAGGCGTAAAATCTGCAATAATTCAAAATGGAAATTTTTTGAAAAATAACTAATATTAACAAAACTCTTTATGTGAATTCAAATTATCAGAGTACTGCAACTATTATATTGTTATACTGCACATTTATAGGCGTAAAATCTGCAATAATTCAAAACTAAAAAGTTTCGAAAAATAATTAATCTTAAAAATAACCAAAAGGATCGTCGGCAGTCAGCAAAAATCACAGAACATATATGCAAGTATGCAGGCTTAAAAACTGCAAGTATGCAGGCTTATGTAATGCAACTCAAACATGAAAATAAAGAAATTTATTCTATAAAATATCAATCAAGCAACCGCTATTTATCAAGAACCGCTAGTTATCTCGCCAATGTATAAATCAGGATTCACATCATCGTCAAGAACTGCGAATCTGTCGACAATGGCTGCATGAAACTAGTTCTTACTTGTGTGGAAAGCCTCCTCCGCTGCGGAGTTGTCGCCTTCTTCACTTTTTAGAGAATTCTTTCATTAGAACCACTGCAGGGAGCGCTCTAGATTATTCTACAATTGGCTTCATTATGTAATTGTAATCTCATGGTCAACTCTTGGCAGGAGAAGAATTATGAAAAAAAATTGAAATGTGAGATATGTATGAACAGTCGGCTATGGAATAAATTCAAAAAAAAAAACGTGAGATATGAAATGTTAATCATGCAAGATTGATATTAGGAGACAATTTAGGAATTATTTAAACTGCCAAATTATAATTCCGAATTCACCCTCCAAACAAATTTAAAATGGAAGGTAATAATTAATAACTAAAGTCAATAAATAATCAGGACCATTAAAATTTAAAAATAAATGGCTGATGAATAGTTCTTATCTCTCATTTGAGAGGTGGTTCACATATGATTACAACTCTCTCTCTCTCTCTCTCTATATATATATATATATAGAGGAGGGATCATGTAAAAAAAATCCTGATGTGAGAAAAAAGAATGAATCATGTCCATCAGATCTAAAAAAATCAATGGTTGATATTGAATCAAGCAAAAACTAAAATGCAATCAAGCAACAAAATAATCAAGCAACAACTAAAGCACAATCAAGCAACATTGCAATCAAGCAACGACCTGAATACAATCAAGCAATGCCGTGAATGCAATCAAGCATCTTTCTCACTTTCTCACGTTAAGAGTTTTCTCACAGGATCCGCTCCCTATATATATATATATATATATATATATATATATATATATATATATATGTTGGGAATTTATTCCTAAATCTCTCTTAGGATCATATTGTAAAAGGTTTTGTTGGATCAAGCCTTAGTAGTTGGTCGATCAATTGCTGATTTCTAGTATAGTCTAGCAACTCTTGTAATGTCCTGTATAGGCTAAGTATTGAGATGTAATAGATTAGATTGCTAGAAATATTCCTAGCAGATGAAGAAGATTGCTAAAGGAGTTAGCAGTCAAGTGCGAAGAAGGAGATTGCTAAGGAATTAGCAATCATATGCCAATGAAGAGAATGCTAGAAGGCTTTACTCAGCAGTCGAAAGCAAAGCAATAGCAGAATGCTGAAGGAGTCAGCATCCGCTAGCATTCAAAGCAGACTGCTAAGCAATAGCAATCGGCGGAAGACTAAAGTGGTATAGATACATCTGCTGAAGGAGTCAGCAGATCGAAGGATCAGATTGCTAAGAAGAGCCTAACAATCAAAAGGCCTAGCAGAGTACTCCTAGCATTTCCGATAAAATGCCTAGCAAGGAGATGATGAGTTTTGTATACTGAAAGCATTTATTATAATGAGTATACGATGGTTTATTTCTCCTATCTGTTAATAATCTTACATGTATGAACAATGGTATCCTCTTGTCTCACCGATAGGGACGATCATACGGCGTGTTGTAGATCGCAGAACACAGTATGATCACTTGACCTAGTGAGACATAAACCTGATCACAGCCAAGACAGCGTATGAGGATATGTCTGTCGAGATGGCTGCGGTATTGTCAGAATAAGTAGTCTATCTTGGTTACTTGACATGCTGGTACGCAGAGGTGGCGTATTGATGGACCGCAGTGAGATGTATTCGACTGTCTGACATCAGCAAATACAAGATCTCAATATTGATTGAGTCCAAACCCTAATGAAGGTTCAGGGGTTTGCACGGGTTGACTGTTGCTTTGACTTTCCATGGTGGAAAACCTAAGTAACGTGCTCGTATATCCACATCTTGGGTAACAGTAGTTCGTGTAGTACCGCCTCAGACTGGGTTTAGGTAACCATATCCGAGTAATAGGATGGGGACATTCCCTGAGGAGCTCAATAACATTCATCGTGCCAAAGTCCTGCAGGCTGATTAAGTTCAGGCACGAGTGATAAGGATTGAGTGGTACTACTCAGGAATAATAAGATATTAATTAATTGTAGTTAGATCTTGTCAGAGGCTCCAATTAATTAATGAATGTCCGGTAACCTTAAATATGGGGATTCTCAATTAATGCAACCCGTTCTCATAATGTGGTAATAAAGGGGTAGGTCAGTATTAATTCTGTGGTGAAAAGGAATTAATATTAATTAATTAATTGTGTCCTGGGTTGTGGACATGGGAATTAATTAATTTATAGGCCCACTTTATTATTTGCATTAGGTCCCAGGTTTGGCCCAAGGAAAGTGTGCTGAATTGAGCCCAGGAGCCCACTGGGGTTTACAACCCTAGGTCTATAAATAGACAACTCTCTCTCATAAGTTGTAACACAGTTTAAAAACAGAAAACCTAGAGAGAGAGAGAGTGGGGGCGCCGATTTTGAGAAGAAAAAGGGAGGAGAATTTTTTAATTCTGGTCCTGCTCAAATACAGATCTGTGGAATCCTCACCAGTAGCAGATCTGAACGCACCGGGAAACAGATATGAAGATCTAATATAGAGAACAACTCCTAATCCATTTTCTTTGTCTTTTTCGATTATTATTGAATCTAGAAATTAGATTTCTAATTTCTTATTCCGCAGATTTAATAATATCGCGTGGTTGGTTCTGGATCTGGGAATACTAACGCGAAAAATCATTTCTGAGACTACGGAATTAAGGTAAATAATTCTTTATCCATGCATTAAATTCAATAGGAGCATGCCTAGGGTTTTTGAATGGATTATGAACAATAACCATAAACGGTCCGGTTCATTTGGTTTTGGTGATTCGGTTCACGGTAAAACCCTACAATTGGTATCAGAGCCAGGTTATGTTTTATGGCTCTATTGTTCATAATTAAATTCGATATGCATGTATGAATTTATTTGTTTTAGTGGATGGTTTTTGTTCCTCGTGGCAACCCGTATAATTCAGCCCGCGGTGATTTATCCGTGTAGGGCTGAATTAATTTTGTAAAATCACGAGAAAATCCGTGATTAGTGTAGATTTTAAAATTGTAATAGAATAGATTGTTCTGTAATTTTCAAAATATTTAATTGGACGGGTCAAGGATGATGACGGAGCCGACGCAGGGCTGGCAGCGGGTGACAGCGGATCACAGTGGAAGGCGCGCGGCCGGGCGGCGCGAGCAGCGCGCACGGTGCGCGCGGGCAGCGACCGGCCAAGGCTCGTGCGGCCTTCGCACGAGGGGACCAAGGCCGTGGGTGGGCGGTGCGCGCACGCGCTGGGCACGTGCGTGCGCGGCGGCGGTGGTCATCATCGGGTGCTGCTGTCCCGTCGCGGTGGCTTGTGTTTTGATGGTTTGTGCAATCCTGTGTAAACCCTAGGGTTTGCATTAGGGTTAGGGCAAATCATCAGATCACAAAGGCCTAAATCCCAAAAGATTTGGTGATTGAAGATCTGGAGGCCCTAGAAGATTTGAATTTATCCAAATAAATTCAAATTAAATTTGTAATAGATAGGATTTTATTTTTTCCTATTTTTGGGGCCACGAGGAATTTTTGTTTGTCTTAATTGTCCTCGTATGATATTTGATTTATTATGTGCGCTATTTAAGCATGTGTAGATAATAGGAAAAACATGTTTTATCGCTTTTATTATTTACAGCTTTCAAGCATGCTTATGTGATTAATTTCTTTGTTGGATTATATTTTGGGAATTTTTGGGCTTGTTTAATTACGTGCAAAAATTTAGAAAATATAATAACAAAGAAATTATATGTGCGCATATAAGAAACCTTTTAAAAGAAAAATACTAAGCAGATTTTTTGATTAAAATCAATAGACATCCACAAAGCGGTCCTAGGCTGTAAGTGTATCTCTTGTTTTAGTAAACGTCTACGAGTGTAGCTTGCTAGTTCCTAGAGGTGCATGGGTACGGTTGTTGGGATTTCTAGACAAACAATTTAAATCATGTGAATAGTGGGAGGGTTTTGCGTAAACGTCTACGAGTGTAGCTTGCGTAGATCTCTTTCACAAGTATTTTAGGATTGATTTAAATTATAGATAACAAAATCTTTAAGGATTGTGCGGTATGGTTACGTGACATGCTAAACTATCTCTTTTGGCCAGAGTTAAATTTGTGGTTAATAGCTTAGAAGCATCTTAGAATATAATGCAAGAATTGCATCCCTGTTCTTGAGACATGGCTTGGTCTAAGGTTTTCACTAATTATTAATTTCTAGTGTCAAAAGCATCCTGACATGGTAGTGAAATTAAATGGATTGGGGCTTAAAACCCGCAGTTCTGGTTGAGGGTGACATCGTAAACGTCTACGAGTGTAGCTTGCGGTGGGAACTCTTGGGCAATTAGTGGAAAACATTTGTCTTTGATTTATTAAATGGTTTTCAATGCATTTGTTTTCGAAGTTCTACATGTATGTTCTTATTTAAGATTTTATTGTTTTTGGATATGTCTATCTCTAGTGTTATCAATATTCTCGCACAAAATTCTCTAACTGGTCCAAACTTCCTGGAATGGAAACGCAACCTTGAATACATCCTGATTGCGGAAGAACACATGTTCGTTCAACAAGTACTTCGTCCTATAAGAGCCCACTACTGAATCCTCACAAGAGGAATTAGACTATTACAACGAGTGAGAGAGCACGTAGTTTCCATGACTCACCTCATGGATGAGCTAACTGTGCACAATGGAGGTATCGACGCTGAGGCTAAGGTCGATATCAAACTGAACTCTCTACCTAAATCCTTTGAGAGTTTCAGACTGATTGCTGTCATGAACAAGAAGGAGTATACTCTTAACGAGTTGCTCAATGACTTGATGGCAGCGGAATCGGTTATGAATCCTTAGAAGGTTGCCTTAGCTACTTCTGGTAATCACTCTGCTGTATCGAAAGGTATGAAGCCGAAAAGAGCGATTAAGAAGAAGGCTGGGAAGGTAACTACGAAGGACATGGGAGCGGTTAATAAGCCTATGGGGAAACTTCGAGGGATAAGTGTTTTCAGGTGTGGTAAGAAAGGACATAAGAGGAAAGATTATCAGGCCCACAAGGCCAGACAGGGTATGCCATTTGCATGTATAACTGAAGCATGATTAGAGTGCGGCATTGCTCTTCCAAGAGCTGTAAGCGCTGACTTGTTGATCATGTTGTTATACTTTGCAGGGGACCGTGCCGACAAGGCTGGTGAGTGATGGCAAGAAGATACCAAACTGGATGAAGGCAACGTTTTATAATGGAGCTTCATGGAGTTTTTTTTTCTTTAAGTTTTTATAAACTAAGTACATTTAAGAGTTTGTTTGTGGGCCGTGATTTATCGGCAGGACAAATTTTATCAACTTTCTATGGATGTTTGTTATTTATGATTTCAATCATTGGCGATAACAATGTCATTCATTATGTAATGTTGATTTATACTCTTTATGTTACTTCGATCAAATATGTCCTTTATATTGCATGTTATTCATCCGAAATTGATAATCCTAGAGAGATAAAACTTACTTCTTTTGATGAGGATCTTACATATCTCTGGCACTTGAGAATGGGTCACATTAGCTTGAAGCGGATTCAGAGACTTGCAGATGATGGTACATTGGACTTAGTCCGGGCTGTACCTTATCAAGTCTGCCAATCCTGGATCGAGGGCAAGATGTCAACTAGGCCTTTCAAGGCTAGTCAGTCTCGAGCAGAGGAAGTGTTGGAATTGATCCATTCTGACTTATGTGGACTGATGTCCATGCATGCTCGTGGAGGGTACGAGTACTTCGTCACTTTCATTGACGATTACTCAAGGTACGGATATGTTTACCTGCTTCGCTACAAGTCTGAATGCTTTGAGAAATTCAAAGAGTTCAAGGCTGAGGTAGAAAAGAAGGTCGGGAAAACTATCAAGTCACTGCGATCTGACCGTGATTACTGTAATTTCTACAGATTAATTATAGAAATAGTGGCAAATAAATTTGTAAACCCTAAAGTTATCGATCCAGGGGAATGAATCAACGAAAAACCTTAAGTACTAAATCGTAAGTTCTCAAAATACTGGTCAGGAAAATCAATTAAAAAGTTTTGGTTGTTTTGAAAATCGCAATACTTGCTAATGAAAATTAAACAGGAAATTAAAAAGCTTTTAGATTCAAATAAGAGAAGCAAAGATTCTAGGGATATCTACCTATCAAGTATGACATGTATGAATGAATCGATTAATTCCCAATTTTAATTCCTCTTCGTAGTGAAACATCAAAAAAGTATTACGAACTTCTTTGTTGGACAATTCGTTAAGTAGATTAATTAATTACCTATCTCCGCTCGGTCTCAAGATAAATTAACTAACTCCAAAGATCAACAGATTTATTCCTACAATCAATCTCCTTCAGTTACGACAAGAAATCAGATTATATTGTGAAAATCTCTTTCCATTGAAAACTATCACAGTTACGTCTCAAGTAATCAACTAGATAATCCTAAGATGTGATCAGCAAATCAAGATTATGAATAAGCACAGATTTCACAAACTACGAAGGGAAGAGGAAAATAATTCAATTAATCAAACATGTATACATTGATAATTCGAAACCCTAGAATCTGAGGAAGAGATTAGTTACACATATTCATAGTAATATTCATCATAGATAGATAAAACCTGAATTGCATAAAAACTTGAGTCTGAATGTCTTCCCACAAAAATATATCTTCAAACATAAACCTAAAAACTCTTGCAATCTCTAAAATCTGAAATCTGGAATGAGGAATTATTGGGGATTAATGGGGCGGCTCTGAAAAATCGAATTTACATAGGTATTTATAATGGTGGATGTGTATCCTATCAAATCTAGGGCTAAAGATATGAAAAATCTCGAATTCAGCCAATTTCCCGCGTCAACAGGTCCACGTCGATCGACGCGGCATCCCCGTCGATCGACGTGGCTTCCAAATCGCCGTCGATCGATGCTGATTGGCGTCTGTCGACGCAGCTTCTCGCCCCTTCTGCGCGGTCTCACGGTTTTGGCCATAACTTCCTCTCCCGAACTCCGATTGACCCGATTCCAGTTGCGTTGGAGAGCTAACTCAAAGCTTCATCCATTGACATGCGCCAATAGCTTGAATTCCTTTTGTGGAAGAAATCTTCACTGCTACTCTTACACGTCACTGCTTCCGAAACGGATTTTTCGTGAACTTAGGCCTAAAACCATACAAAAACACCAAAATGCGCATAATACCACCTAATATAGACTCATGCATAGAATATATATATAAACTCAATAAAAATACATAAAATAGTATAAATATAATATAGATAAGTGAGTGAAATAATGAACTTATCAAATCCCCCAAACTTGAACGTTTGATTGTCCTCAATCAATAGGCAAGAAAAAAATCAAAAGATCATGTGGTTAAAGTGCAATGCCTCACAAGATTCATCACAGTCAAGAACTAAGAATCCACTGCCCACAAGCAATTTAAAAGAGACAGAAAATTCATCAACCGTGGAAGAACTCACAGGAAGTGTATCGCTCAACTCTCAAGTGTTTTAGGTAAAGATGAAAGCACTCAAAAACATGTATGAAGAAATTTCTACCATAGGCTTGCAAATTTTCTAATATCTCCACTGCTAGAAAGTGCACACAAGTCTAGAATCAAAAAGGACTTTCGAAAGGTTGTAACGTAGGCTTTTTCTGATAAGGTAGGGAAATATGGCCAAGTGACTAAATCAATTGAGTTCATGACTCTCAACATCTCCAACCACTATCTATAATCATCCACCTTATCTCCTCATATACATCAACAAACTCACAATATATATATATATATATATATATATTTATAGCTCATTTTGAATCTCTTATGCTCTTTTCGATAATTTTGTATTCTTTTCTTTTCAGAGAGCTTATGAGAATTCTAATTATTTCTTTGAGCTTCTTTTTCACACATCTTTTCACCACTACTTTATCATATCTTATCACCAATTCACTAATCAATCCCCATATATACCACAACTCAAGACACGAGTGAAACAATACTTTTCTTAATCTCATAGACAAGGAAAGAAAAACTGTACAGGCTCAAAATGGCTAACTAGGGAAAATTTTATTGTGATGGGACAGTGTTTAGGATATTGGGTTCACTAAGATGGCCTAATATCATTTCCTAAACTTGTGCATACTATGCAGTCTCAACACAGAAAATAGGCAAGTTCTAGAGAAATCAAGACACACATGTGAATCTCACATCAAATGAAATAAAGGCTCAAATTCTCACACAAGGATTCAAAAATTTTCTTCCACAGTCAATTTCAAATCAGCTCAATCAGCATGCAAGTATAAGTGTCAAATCAGTCATATCATGCGGTATTCTACATTAATAGGCATCTAACCACAATCTCAATCAATTCAATACTCAACCCTCAATCAATTCTAATATCACAATCTCGTTCAGGTTATCTCAAAACTCAAAAATTTTCCCCACAAAATAGCATAAAATAGAAAGGTACGAAAAATTAAAGATAGAAAGCAGAATAAATAAAAGATAGGACGTTCCATCTCTTGTCCACATCCCCCCAAACTTATTTCCAACTCAAAGAGTGGAATAAGTTTGAAAATCAGACAAAAGAGGGAACGATACCTGGTAGTTGATCTCAGACATCAACTTTTTTATCCCCCGGAGTCTTCAATCACCATTAGGGAGGTCGGGTCCAGGCAGGTCCTTTTGCGACCTCCTTACCATCTTTGTTCTTGAAAACTTGCATCCCCCATTTCTTGGTGTCTTTTTCCAGAAGGACCTTGTGTGTGCAAAATGAGGGCCTGATCCCCTTGATGTCTCTCAATGTCCCCCCAATGGCGGACTTGTACTTCCGTAGAACTCGTAGTAATTTTTCCAACTTCCCATACCTAAGGTGTGCCGGAAGCATCTTGAGTTCCAGAACCAGCGGATCAGAGTTAGATTGCAGTTTTCCCTGATTTGCGTCGGTTGACATGGGTGAAACTGCCGCAATCCCTTTTCTACGTCGCGCTGCTTCTGCCGATGAACTCTCCGTGTCTGACTTCCTT
Source organism: Plectranthus barbatus (assembly GCA_026898455.1). Classification (NCBI taxonomy): domain Eukaryota; kingdom Viridiplantae; phylum Streptophyta; class Magnoliopsida; order Lamiales; family Lamiaceae; genus Plectranthus; species Plectranthus barbatus. The sequence continues at coordinate 26,798 of JAPKLW010004141.1, forward strand.
CGTGCGTCGATCGATGTGACTGTTGCATCAATCGATGTGGCTCCTAAGGCTGCGTCGATCGATGCATGGTGTGCGTCGATCGACGTGGAGGCAGTTCCACGTTTTCCCTTCTTTTTCTGGCTGCGTCTGCTTGGAAATCGCTCCCGATTGTTCTCTTTTCCATGTGTTATTACCTCGGGTACATCCAGCTCCATCACAAAATCCACAAGCTCATCGTCCGCCTTATCCGAATCTGAAGACAAAAACAAAGAGTGTAGTAAGCAGTTCTCCAGAAAGTCCGGATCAGTTTTAAGAGAAGGAAAGGGAGAGGAAATCACCGGATTTGAACAATTGATCATGTGGCACTCTTCCTGGTAGCTCCCTTCATTATGCTTCTGCACTGCTTTGTAGATGGGGAAGGTGACCGACTCGTCATTAACTCAGAACGTCAGTTTGCCGTCTCGAATGTCAATCAATGCTCCAGCAGTCTTCAAGAAAGATCTCCCCAAGATAAGCGGGATGTTGTGGTCTTCTTCCATGTCAAGCACCACGAAGTCTGCTGGAATGATGAAGTCTTTCACCTTCACAAGTACGTCTTCTACGATGCCTCTTGGGTAGGACACCGATCTGTCAGCTATCTGCAATGATATGGTCATTGGTTTGATGCTCCCGATCTCTAGTCGCTTGAAGATTGACAGCGGCATTAAGTTGATGGATGCGCTGGAATCGCAAAGGACCTTCCCAAAGGTCTCTCCTCCAATGACACAGGGGATCGTGAAGGATCCCGGGTCTTCTCTCTTAAGCGGCATCTTCTTCTGAGTAATTGCGCTGCATTCTTCGAACAAGTTGACCCTCTCGTGCTCCATGAAGGGTCTTTTCTGAGAGACCATATCCTTCAAAAACTTCAAATACCCCGGTATCTCTCGTAGTGCCTCAATCAGCGGGATGTTGATGTTTACTTTCTTCATGTTCTCAAGAAAGCGTGCATACTTCTCGTTCATCTTTGATTTGGCAAACCGCTGCGGATATGGCAAGGGAGGCTTATACATAGGTGGCTGGACAGGAGTGGGCGTCGATCGACGTGAGGTCTCATCGATCGACGTGGCCTTTGGATTAGCATCGATCGACGGCGATTCTCCGTCGATCGACGGGGCTGCGTCAGCGACAGCTTCTTTGGCCTGCTCGACATCTTCATCCTCTTTTGAACCAGTCCTTGCTTGCTTTGGCCCTTCATAGGATTTTCCCCCTCTCAGAGTGATGGCATTCACTTGGTTCCTCTGATTCTGATTCTTGGGGTTCATCTGAGTGTTGCTCGGAAGTTGCCCCGGCTTGTGCTGGGCTCCGAGGGCATCGGCGATCTGGCTGACCTGGGTTTCTATGATTTGTACATGCTTCTGCACCTGGTCCACTTTAGTATTCACGCCTGCAATTTCTTGCTTTAGCTTGGCTACCGTATCGGTGGAGCCTTCCATGAATTTAGCCAAAATCTCCTCGAGATTTGGTTTCTTCTTCTCCACCACTTCTCCATCTTGCACTGCAAACCCAGGTGGTGGTTGCTCAGCGGCTTGGGGGTTCGCGTAGGAAAATCCAGGATGGTTCCTCGCATGATTAAAAGTGTACGGCTGGTTGTGCTGCTGATTATGCTGCTGATATCTTCCACGGTAGTTGTTTTGGTAACCACCCATTTGCATGAAATTTACAGCGGCACAATCCCCCTCAGACGGAGCTTGCACTGGCTCTACTACAGCAACTGTTTTCTCTTGCTTCAGTGCAGCGAAGTCTTCCCTTAGCTTTTTCAGTTCGGTTGCCAAATCAGGTTGTTCGGCAACTTTCACCACCACTTTCTCGACCGCCATCACAGGCCGAGTTCGACTTGAGGACCACCGTTGAGTGTTGTTGGCCATCTTTTGGAAGAATTC
>JAPKLW010004142.1:0-11620 GCA_026898455.1 Plectranthus barbatus
TATTCAGTCGGAGTGTGTGCCAGATTTCAAGCTAATCCTAAGAAGTCACACATGGAAGCTGCTAAACGGATTGTGAAATATCTGAAGGGGACAGAATCTCTTGGAATATGGTATCCCAGAAATGATGAGCTTACGCTTATCGGATATTCAGATTCAGATTTCGCTGGATGCCGTATTGACCGCAAGAGTACCAGTGGTACGTGTCAGTTTCTCGGACACAAGCTGATTAGCTGGTTCAGCAAGAAGCAGCACTCTGTAGCTACTTCTACCACTGAGGCTGAGTATGTTGCCGCTGCCAGTTGCTGTGCTCAAATTATTTGGCTCAAGCAACAACTGGCTGATTATGAAGTGGACACTGGCTGTGTTCCTATTTATTGCGACAACAACAGTGCTATGTGCATCACGAAGAATCCGGTTCATCACTCCAGGACCAAGCACATAGACATTCGACATCACTTCATTCGTGATCATGTCGAGAAGAAGGATGTCAGCGTGGACTACATTCGTACTGAAGATCAACTGGCTGACATCTTCACAAAGCCCCTGCCAGAAGCAAGATTCAAGGAGTTGTGCATCAAACTCGGTCTTATGGAGATTGATGCGAGCCTTAATGATGAGGAAGAATGAGTCCAAGCTCTCATTCTGTTCTTGATTCTCTGGCGTATGCTGATTACAACTGAGTCCAAGTTCTCAGTTGTGATGTTTCTCGACTGGTGGTGTCTACCAACCACAGATGATATCTACTGGCGGACTTTATCCCTAAATTGTCCAAGGAAATGAATCCCAGCTCTCATTTCATCTTGCCAGCTTTTATCTTCTGCTGAAGCGAAATTGGGTCCCAGCTGCCACCTTCTAGCAGTGTTGAAGAAATGGATCCACTTCCAGTTGCCAGCAAGTCTGATCATCAAGTGGTATCAGTTGCTAACTGATGAGTTTGCCAGCAGGACGTGCTACCAGCAAGTAGTTGATTTCTCAAGTGGTCTCAGTTGCTAACTGATGATGTATATCTACAAGGTGGTATCAGCTGCTAACTGAAGAAATTATCATCAAGTGGAGAAATGGCTCTTCAATAAGTGGTATCAGTTGCTAACTGATGAGTTTGTCAGCAGAATGTATTATAAGCATGTGGTATCAGTTGCCAACTGATGAAGAGGCCAACCAGTTAGGGGAAAGTATGCGACTGGCGTATGCTGGTGATGCCCAGCCAAGCCAGCTGTCGCAGAAATGGCGGGATTGTTCAAATCCATGTAGCGTGTACTGGCCTCAGAATTTAATGCGGCATTTAATGCCACATTTAATGTGCACAGTGGCTGCGCAGTCCGACTTTTGGTTTCCACCAATCGCTGAGCGCCACGTCAGCTACACGGCGCGCCCCACGTCAGCACGACCGCGCACGTCGCACAGGGAAACGGGCCTGCTGATGACCGTCGATTCCCGCTTGCTGAGCGTTGATCCTGGTCGTCTGATCTTGCATGGACTCAAGTATAAATACTCGAGACTCTTCATCGGAAAAACCTTTACGATCTTTCAAAGTTTTTTCCAGCCCTAGTCTATCTCATTTCTCTCTCAAAATTCTTAAGTTTCCTGAGATTATGGCTTCATCTTCACGCCCCCCAACTGATAATCCCCCGGAAGACAACCCACCTTCCACATCTTCATCGTCTGGTGAGCCCAGACTTCCAGTTGCCGAGCAGCACATGCCGACGTACACCGGCATTGTGAAGATTGAAGATATAGATTATACTCTTCCGTTCGCTCGACTGGTTCAGCTGAACAAGCCGGCAACCAGGGCTCAGCTCTCGAACGCGCAAATGAGGGCAGCGCAAGTTCAGAAAGAAAAGATTCTGAACGAGAAACTGGCGCGCAAGAATTATGGGGAGGAGTTGATCGAGATGATCGACCGGGAAGGCCTTCGTCAGTATTTGACGGCAAGGCCCGAGACCTTCCATCCGCACATGGTAGCCGAGTTTTACGCTCGGGCCGTGGTTGCTGACGACAGGAGGTCGTTCACTACATCGGTGTTCGGCCACCTGATCACCGTTACCGCCGAATACCTCGCCAATCTCTTCGGCCTGAGGAATGAAGGAGAGGAAGTCGCCACGTATCATCAGGATGATACGGTGGAATTCCGAAGGAGGTGGACACAATGGAAGAGGGACGAAGTCACCGTCTTCCGGACTGGTATGAGGAAGTCGGAGATGGATGACTGGTGGCAGATGGTGTGCGACATCGTTGTCAGGATGTTGCAGTGCGAAGTCGGATCCTACGCCGAGCTGAGCCTGCGCAAGTTTTCGGTGATGTGCGCTCTGGTGGATGGGATTGAGGGCAACTGGGCCGAGTTCTTCTTTGGCCGGTTGCTGGAGAATGTAGCCAGGAACGCCAACATTCCAATTGATGGGACGTTCGCTCACTCCGTATCCTTTGGGCTGCGGATCAGCCATATCCTGGAGATGGAGATTGGAGATGGAGTGGACCAGGGGGAACAACTGGTGAGTTCGGACTTCATTCCGCCCACCAAGGAGCAGGCCAAGCTGCCTCGCCCTGACTACCACAAGCCGCGGAGGCTGAGGGGAAAGTCAGCAGTGGATCCAGCTGAGGTCGTCTCGGAGGAAGAAGAGGAGGATAAGGGGGAACAGGTGCCAGTCATGGCACAGCCGCTGACGGAGGAGGCAAGGGCCGAGCTGAAAAGAAAGATGGAGACTGAGTCTCTTTTCACTCAAATGGAGGAGGCGGAAGTGGATGCTTCTGGTAGTCGCCCTCAGCCAGTTCAGCAGGTGCCAGTCACCAAGAAGACCTCCCGCAAGAAGCCCAAGACTTCTCAGCATCAGCAGCCACATCAGGCACTGGTTCTTGGTCCCGCTCCAAGGAACATATTGGGACAGACCCAGGAGGAGCAGCTGGAGATTATGACCCGGAAGAGGAAGAGGGTCCAAACCAGAGCTCAGCTGGTGATGGAGCAGGCTAAGAAGGAGAGAAGTGCCTCCATTGTCAGGAGGAAGCAAGCCAAGGCAAGGCTGACGGCCTTGGCAGCCCAGCGAAGATTAGAGGCTGAGCTAGCAGCCCGCGATGAAGCCTATGCCAAGGTGCAGGCTGAGCATGAAGCCAGGCGCCAGGAGGAGCTGGCTGAACAGCTGAGGCTGGCAAGCAAGGGCGAAGGAAAGGCTGATGAAAGTCCAAGTGCCAGCCCCCCAGCTTCCCCACCACCAGGCGAGATTTTAGCAGAAGATACATATCAGCGCCTGCTGGTGATGGGAGTCGACGAGGACATCATGTCCATAGTCGAGCACTACCAGCCGGATGAGGACGAGGCTGGGAGCCCGCTGGCTGCGCAAGGGGATGCCAGCGGTGCTAATGCTGAAGATAAGGACCCGCTGGCTGCGCAAGGGGATGCCAGCGGACGCGGAGTTGCCGAAGAAGGCCCGCTGGCAGTGCAAGGGGTTGCCAGCGGAGGAGTTAATGAGCGGGCGACCACCCCGGAAAAACTGGCGGAGGAGAAGGAAGAGAAGGAGGCAGAGAAGGAAGAAGAGATGGATGTGGAGACTGGTGCAAGGACTTCTGGGAAGGCTCCCATTGTTATCTCTGATGATTCTGAAGAAGAAGAGCCACCAGTTGTCCAGCACTCCACAATCCAGAGGATGGAGCCAAGGAACCTGTTCCCAGATTTTGCAAAGGAAGGAAAGGCTCAGCTCGGTCGTCAACAGTCCCAAGGAGCCTCAACTTCTGGACGACCAGCGACATCCTCACCAGCACAGCCTCGACGTGCTGATTCGCGACCACGACGTGACATAACCATCAGCGTCCTCAATTACAACGTGGTCGACGCTGATGAATATGAGGAGATGGTCAATGGACCCCATCGGTGGGAGTTACGCTGGGAAGAGGCCTTCGACACCTCTCAAGTGCCTGACTACAGCATTCTCAACATCATTCCCCTCCGCGGGCTCCCCCACCAGTCGGTCTTAGCTTCCCGCATCCAGGACTGGTGCCTGCCCCTAAGGCCGATGGAGTTCTACAACCGTACTCTGTATGAGTACGCAGAAAATATCACAGTGGAGGTCGAGGATGCCGTTGATCTCGACATGTTCAATGACTTCCGGTATCTGTGGTTTGTCAACCCGACTCTATACTGTGAGCTGCGGCGATGGAGGATCTTTGACCGTGTGGAGCGGTATCTCACGGTGGAGAAGCGTTCAGTTCTGTACGCTAGGCTGGGGCTGCAATACTGGAGGAATGAAGAGGACTGGGCGAATGAATTCATGGATACATTAACTGACGAGCCAGAGCCCTTGTCCCTTAGGCATGTCCGGCGGCGAGTGCAGAAGATTCTTGATTATCGCCTAAGGACTGGCAGCTCAGGACTCCCGAAGCCAAGGCGTGTCCGAGTGCCCTTTCTCCAGTTCCACCGCACCAGCCGGGGCTTTCAGGTGGTCTACGCTCTCCGAAGGATCCGAATACTGATTGCCCTCCCACCGCTCCTCCTCTACTTTGCCCGTCTGTTCGATATGGCAGCCACTAAGTTGCTAATTGATCATGTGGTGGAGGAGGATCCCTCCCGCAGCAGATGGCTGGTCCCTGCAGTCGCTGGTGCTCCGAATGTTGTGGAGCTGGAGCCCGTTGACTGGGTGGAGGCGGACTTTGCAGAAGATCAAGTCCCACCAGCATCAGCTGAGGTGCTGGTGGAGGAATCAGCTGAGGAGTCAGCGTCAGCAGCAGCAGCAGCACCAGCAGCCGCTGCAGAGCAAGTTGTGGATGGGGCATCTGGCGCTGATATAGTGATGGCTGAAGCCTCATCTGTTGAGCCCCCCACTTCGATGGCCCTGTCAGCAGAGCCTCTCTCTGAGGTCCATCCGCCTGCGCAACTGGTTGCTCTCATTGATGCCAGGATGGACCAGCGCTTTTCTTCCTACCGAGCAGAGATGGCGCAACAAATGGAAGCTTTCACCTCTGGGGTGAACTCCTTTTTGGCGCGGATCCAAGAGGGGGAAAGGGCGCGAGCAGTCGCTGATGAGGAGAGGGCTCGGCTTGCTGCGGAAGAGCGTCGCATTGCTGCTGAGGAGCGCTTGAAGAGGGAACAAGATATGGCGGCTCTTACAGAGATCTTGAGGAATTTAGCAAATCGCAATCAATCACCTGGATCCTCATCTCAGCCATAAGTCTTGTACTCTTCATTTTTTGTGTAAGTAATTTTGTATCAGTTAGACTAGTCAGTTTTTAATCCTGTACTTGTAATTGTAACATCATTAATGGATTGATTACTGACGGGTTGACGACAATTTCTCATTGTCCAACTAATGTCAACTTTTTACTTACCAGCTGAACTTACACATTCAGTGTAATCAGCACCAGCACTCATTTTGATACTTTGTTGATTCTAACCTGGCTCAGAGTTTTACTTCAAAATTTAATCGAGCAATATCTCTCCCAGTTTGAGGGGGAAGATTTTTAGGTTAGAGCTGATGTGAGGAAGTAGTTTCATGGGTTTAGATCTGATAGGTTTATTTGTAAAAACCCAGAAATGCTTTGTAACTTTCCTCATCAGCTGAGTGCTCGCTGGTTAGGCTTTGATCGCACCAAAAAGGGGGAAATTGTTGGGAAATCTGGCTAAGTTTCCCTTCTCCAGTTGATAGCTTAGATCTTAGATTTGGTGTTTAAGTGTTTTGGTGGATCAAATCCTAAGTCCAACCAGCGTCAGTTTGTCTCTAGAATAGCTCTAGTCTCAAATGTAAAGTCCTGTTTAGGTATTTTGAGTTGTAAGTCGCAGCTGATCAAGACTCATGCTGGCTACTGTTCACCAGCATGAGATGTGCTTACCAGTTGAGAGAAATCTCACCAGCAAGCGGCTGACGAAGACTCATGCTGACACTGTTCATCAGCATGGAGTAGAGCTATTGACTGGTTACTGTTCACCAGTTGGGAAGATTTCACCAGCAGGAGGCTGAGAGATCTTACCAGCAGAATATGTGTTCTGGCTGACACTATTCACCAGCGGTGAAGCCACCAGTCACGGGAGATTCCAAGAGATAACATCAGACAAATTGGTAGACCTTGATTGTGCTAAGGAAAGTCACCAGCAGAGACTGCCAGCACAAGATCACCAGTATGATCTACCAGTCGGAGGTTATCAGCAGAATTCAAGATTCGCTCTCCCAGAGTCTTAGAGACAAAAAGAAGATTCGTCGAGGAATTAACTGACAGAGTATGACTTTAAGGAGGATACCTTAAAGTCTATCAGTTCAAGACCACCAGTTCCGATTCCTCGTACTGACGAATAGAGTCGTTCTGACACAAAGAGATCTGTGTCAGATAAAGCGATCAAAGGTATGGCGCTTTCCGGAAATTCCTACCTGCCGCCTGCAGAAGGACATGCGAGGACAGAGACTTTTCCGGATGTGTCCAAACGGCTAGTATTTGAATCTGAATCTCACGTCTATAAATACGTGAGATCCAACAGCATTCAATACTCTTGCCCAATCTTAGCCACTCTTGACCTACCGAAAGCTCAAACGCATTCATATCAGCGTATAAGCAATCTTTCGAGGCTTTTCTTAAAGCTACTCCGTGTGTCAATCATTTGAACACGAGACTCCAAGCTTCTAGCTTGTGAGTTATTGATCTCATTTGGTGTTCTTTCTCATTCCGAGGAAGAACATAGCAGCTCTTGAGCCAGCCAGCTCCAGAGTTATTACGGGCAGTTTTGCCGCCAGCAAGAGTCAAGTTCTTGGGAGAACTCAACACCCAATCAGTCGGAGGAGGAGGTTGAAGTGACGTGCTCGCACTCCATCCATCTGACGAGAGTTGAAGAAGGACAAGGACCGGGAGCGGTTGATCCAGTGGACTGGTAGACGAGGCATCTACCAGCTGGAAATAGATCGTAGGAAATCTTGTACCGGATTACTCTTTTTAGTGAATTTCCAGTGCTTCGACTGGAGAGTGGACGTAGATCAGTTGATCGAACCACTATAAAATATCCTTGTTATTTACTGCTTTCAGCATTTACTTACTGATTTAAAACCCAGCACCCAAGTGCTGGAGTATAACTGAAACCAGTTTATAACTGTGCAAACTCGACTCTAATATTTTCTAAGTCCTGAGTCATCAGCTGACCAGCCAGTTACCAGTCAGCTGAATACTCAGTTGCCAGTTGACTTACCAGCTGACAAGGTCCCAGTCAGCTGTGTAACCAGCAGAGTGCAAGAAACGAACTTACGTATTTTCCGCTGCCAAAGTATACCCTGATATCCGGGACCAACAAGATGGAACTTTTCAAAAACTTGTACCGAATCGATCGTTTTGATGATTTCTACAAGTATGTTGCACACATTCGAGCATCCGAGTATTGGATTGATCGGGAATCAACGTTATAAGTGCTTCAATGAAAAGTTCGGTACAAACCACGATATCTCCTCAACAAAAGATGGAACAATTGAAAAACTTGTACCGAATCGATTATCTCGATGAGTTCTACAAGTATGTTGCACACATTCGAGCATCCGAGTTGTGGATTGATCGAAAATATACTTTATAAGTGCTTCAATGAAGAGTGCGGTTCAAACCACGTTATCTCCTCAACAAAAGATGGAACTCTTTGAAAACTTGTACCGAATCGATTATCTCGATAAGTTGTACAAGTATGTTGCACACATTCGAGCATCCGAGTTGTTGATTGATCAGAAATAAATTTTATAAGTGCTTCAATGAAGAGTTCGGTACAAACCCCGATATCTCCTCAACAAAAGATGGAACTCTTTGAAAACTTGCACCGAATTGATCGTCTCGATGAGTTCTACAAGTATGTTGCACACATTCGAGCATCCGAGTATTGGATTGATCGGGAATCAACTTTATATGTGCTTCAATGAAGAGTTCGGTACAAACCACGATATCTCTCAGTAAAAGATGGAACTCTTTGAAAACTTGTACCAAATCGATCGTCTCGATGAGTTCTACAAGTATGTTGCACACATTTGAGCATCCGAGTATTGGATTGATCGGGAATCAACTTTATAAGTGCTTCAATGAAGAGTTCGGTACAACCTACGATATCTCCTCAACAATAGATGGAACTCTTTGAAAACTTGTACCGAATCGATCGTCTCGATGAGTTCTAGAATATGTTGCACACATTCGAGCATCCGAGTTGTGGATTGATAGGAAATTAATTTTATAAGTGCTTCAATGAAGAGTTCAGTACAAACCACTATATCTCCTCAACAAAAGATGGAATTCTTCGAAAACTTGTACCGAATCGATCGTCTCGATGAGTTCTACAAGTATGTTGCACACATTCGAGCATCCGAGTTGTGGATTGATCAGAAATAAACTTTATAAGTGCTTCAATGAAGAGTTCGGTACAAACCACTATATCTCCTCAACAAAAGATGGAACTCTTCAAAAACTTGTACCGAATCGATCGTCTCGATGAGTTCTACAAGTATGTTGCACACATTCGAGCATCCGAGTTGTGGATTGATCGGGAATCAATTTTATCAGTGCTTCAATGAAGAATTCGGTACAAACCATGATATCTCCTCAGCAATAAATGGAACTCTTTGAAAACTTGTACCGAATTGATCGTCTCGATGAGTTTTACAAGTATGTTGCACACATTCGAGCATCCGAGTATTGGATTGATCAGGAATCAACTTTATAAGGGCTTCAATGAAAAGTTCGGTACAAACCACGATATCTCCTCAACAAAAGATGGAACACTTGGAAAACATGTACCGAATCGATTATCTCGATGAGTTCTACAAGTATGTTGCACACATTTGAGCATCCGAGTTGTGGATTGATCGGAAATATACTTTATAAGTGCTTCAATGAAGAGTGCGGTTCAAACCACGATATCTCCTCAACAAAAGATGGAACTCTTTGAAAACTTGTACCGAATCGATTATCTCAATGAATTGTACAAGTATGTTGCACACATTCGAGCATCCGAGTTGTGGATTGATCGGAAATAATCTTTACAAGTGCTTTAATGAAGAGTTCGGTACAAACCACGATATCTTCTCAACAAAATATGGAACTCTTAAAAAACTTGTACCGAATTGATCGTCTCGATGAGTTCTACAAGTATGTTGCTCACATTCGAGCATCCGAGTCAATCATTGATCGGGAATCATCTTTATAAGTGCTTCAATGAAGAGGTCGGTACAAACCACGATATCTCCTCAGCAAAAGATGGAACTCTTTGAAAACTTGAACCAAATCGATCGTCTCGATGAGTTTTACAAGTATGTTGCACACATTCGAGCATCCGAGTATTGGATTGTTCGGGAATCAACTTTATAAGTGCTTCAATGAAGAGTTCGATACAACCTACGATATCTCCTCAACAAAAGATGGAACTCTTTGAAAACTTGTACCAAATCGATCGTCTCGATGAGTTCTACAAGTATGTTGCACACATTTGAGCATCGGTGTTGTGGATTGATCGGGAATCAACTTTATAAGTGCTTCAATGAAGAGTTCGGTACAAACCACGATATCTCCTCAACAAAAGATGGAACTTTTCGAAAACTTGTACCGAATCGATCGTCTTGATGATTTCTACAAGTATGTTGCACACATTCGAGCATCCGAGTATTGGATTGATCGAGAATCAACTTTATAAGTGCATCAATGAAAAGTTCGGTACAAACCACGATATCTCCCAAACAAATGATGGAACACTTGGAAAACTTGTACCAAATCGATTATCTCGATGAGTTCCACAAGTTTGTTGCACACATTCGAGCATCCGAGTTGTGGATTGATCGGAAATATACTTTATAAGTGCTTCAAAGAAGAGTGCGGTTCAAACCATGAAATCTCCTCAACAAAAGATGGAACTCTTTGAAAACTTGTACCGAATCGATTATCTCGATGAGTTGTACAAGTATGTTGTACACATTCGAGCATCCGAGTTGTAGATTGATCGGGAATCAACTTTATAAGTGCTTAAATGAAGAGTTCGGTACAAACCACGATATCTCCTCAGCCAAAGATGGAACTCTTTGAAAACTTGTACCAAATCAATCGTCTCGATGAGTTCAACCAGTATGTTGCACACATTCGAGCATCCGAGTATTGATTGATCGGGAATCAACTTTATAAGTGCTTCAATGAAGAGTTCGGTACAACCCGACGGTATCTCCACAACAAAAGATGGAACTCTTTGAAAACATGTACCGAATCGATCGTCTCGATGAGTTCTAAAAGTATGTTGCACACATTCGAGCATCGGAGTTGTGGATTGATCGGGAATCAACTTAATAAATGGTTCAATGAAGAGTTTGGTACAAACCACGATATCTCCTCAACAAAAGATGGAACACTTTGAAAACTTGTACTGAATCGATTATCTCGATGAGTTCTACAGCACACATTCGACCATCCGAGTTGTGGATTGATCGGAAATAAACTTTATAAGTTCTTCAATGAAGAGTTCGGTACAAACCACGATATCTCCTCAACAAAAGATGGAACTCTTCAAAAACTTGTACCGAATCGATCATCTCGATGAGTTCTACGAGTATATTGCACACATTCGAGCATCCGAGTATTGGATTGATCGGGAATCAACTTTATAAGTGCTTCAATGAAGAGTTCGGTAGAAACCACGATATCTCCTCAACAAAAGATGGAACTCTTTGAAAACTTGTACCAAATCGATCGTCTCGATGAGTTCTACAAGTATGTTGCACACATTCGAGCATCCTAGTATTGGATTGATTGGAAATAAACTTTATAAGTGCTTCAATGAAGAGTTTGGTACAAACCACGATATCTCCTCAACAAAAGATGGAACTTTTCAAAAACTTGTACCAAATCGATCGTCTCGATGAGTTCTACAAGTATGTTGCACACATTCGAGCATCCGAGTTGTGGATTGATCGGGAATCAACTTTATAAGTGCTTCAATGAAGAGTTCGGTACAAACCACGATATCTCCTCAGCAAAAGATGGAACTCTTTGAAAACTTGTACCAAATCGATCATCTCGATGAGTTCTACAAGTATGTTGCACACATTCGAGCATCCGAGTATTGATTGATCGGGAATTAACTTTATAAGTGCTTCAATGAAGAGTACGGTACAACCTACGATATCTCCTCAACAAAAGATGGAACTCTTTGAAAACTTGTACCGAATCGATCGTCTCGATGAGTTCTACAAGTATGTTACACACATGCAAGCATCGGAGTTGTGGATTGATCGGGAATCAACTTTATAAGTGCTTCAATGAAGAGTTCGGTACAAACCACGATATCTCCTCAACAAAAGATGGAACACTTTGAAAACTTGTACCAAATCGATTATCTCGATGAGTTGCACACATTCGAGCATCCGAGTTGTGGATTGATCGAAAATAAACTTAATAAATGCTTCAATGAAGAGTTCGGTACAAACCACGATATCTCCTCAACAAAAGATGGAACTCTTTGAAAACTTGTACCGAATCATCGTCTCAATGAGTTCTACGAGTATGTTGAACACATTCGACCATCCGAGTATTGGATTGATCGGGAATCAACTTTATAAGTGCTTCAATGAAGAGTTCGGTACAAACCACGATATCACCTCAACAATAGATGGAACTCTTTGAAAACTTGTACCGAATCGATCGTCTCGATGAG
>JAPKLW010004142.1:11630-30278 GCA_026898455.1 Plectranthus barbatus
AGATGGAACTCTTTGAAAACTTGTACCGAATCGATCGTCTCGATGAGTTCTACAAGTATGTTGCACACATTCAAGCATCGGAGTTGTGGATTGATCGGGAATCAACTTTATAAGTCCTTCAATGAAGAGTTCGGTAGAAACCACGATATCTCCTCAACAAAAGATGGAACTCTTTGAAAACTTGTACCGAATCGATCGTCTCGATGAGTTCTACAAGTATGTTGCACACATTTGAGCATCCGAGTATTGGATTGATCGGAAATAAACTTTATAAGTGCTTGAATGAAGTGTTTGGTACAAACCACGATATCACCTCAACAAAAGATGGAACTTTTCAAAAACATGTACCGAATCGATCGTCTCGATGAGTTCTACAAGTATGTTGCGCACATTCGAGCATCCGAGTTGTGGATTGATCGGGAATCAACTTTATAAGTGCTTCAATGAAGAGTTCGGTACAAACCACGATATCTCCTCAGCAAAAGATGGAACTCTTTGAAAACTTGTACCAAATCGATCGTCTCGGTGTGTTCTACTAGTATGTTGCACACATTCGAGCATCCGAGTATTGATTGATCGGGGAATCAAATTTATAAGTGCTTCAATGAAGAGTTCGGTACAACCTACGATATCTCCTCAACAAAAGATGGAACACTTTGAAAACTTGTACTGAATCGATTATCTCGATGAGTTCTACAAGTATGTTGCACACATTCGAGCATCCGAGTTGTGGATTGATCGGAAATAAACTTGATAAGTGCTTCAATGAAGAGTTCGGTAGAAACCACGATATCTCCTCAACAAAAGATCGAACTCTTCGAAAACTTGTACCGAATCGATCGTCTCGATGAGTTCTACGAGTATGTTGCACACATTCGAGCATCCGAGTATTGGATTGATCGGGAATCAACTTTATAAGTGCTTCAATGAAGAGTTCGGTACAAACCACGATATCTACTCAACAAAAGAAGGAACTCTTTGAAAACTTGTACCGAATCGATCATCTCGATGAGTTCTACAAGTATGTTGCACACATTCGAGCATCCGAGTATTGGATTGATCGGAAATAAACTTTATAAGTGCTTCAATAAAGAGTTCGGTACAAACCATTATATCTCCTCAACAAAAGATGGAACTCTTCAAAAACTTGTACCGAATCGATCGTCTCGATGAGTTCTACAAGTATGTTGCACACATTCGAGCATCCGAGTATTGGATTGATTGGGAATCAACTTTATAAGTGCTTCAATGAAGAGTTCGGTACAAACCACGATATCTCCTCAACAAAAGATGGAACTTTTGAAAACTTATACCAAATCGATCATCTCGATGAGTTCTACAAGTATGTTGCACACATTCGAGCATCCGAGTTGTGGATTGATCGAAAATAAACTTTATAAGTGCTTCAATGAAGAGTTCGGTACAAACCACGATATCTCCTCAACAAAAGATGAAACTCTTCGAAAACTTGTACCGAATCGATTGTCTCGATGAGTTCTACGAGTATGTTGCACACATTCGAGCATCCGAGTATTGCATTGATCGGGAATCAACTTTATAAGTGCTTCAATGAAGAGTTCGGTACAAACCACGATAACTCCTCAACAAAAGATGGAACTCTTTAAAAACTTGTACCGAATCGATCGTCTCGATGAGTTCTACAAGTATGTTGCACACATTCAAGCATCGGAGTTGTGGATTGATCGGGAATCAACTTTATAAGTGCTTCAATGAAGAGTTCGTTACAAACCACGATATCTCCTCAACAAAAGATGGAGCTCTTTGAAAACTTGTACTGAATCGATTGTCTCGATGAGTTCTACAAGTATGTTGCACACATTCGAGCATCCGAGTATTGGATTGATCGGAAATAAACTTTATAAGTGCTTCAATGAAGAGTTTGGTACAAACTACGATATCTCCTCAACAAAAGATGGAACTTTTCAAAAACTTGTACCGAATCGATCGTCTCGATGAATTCTACAAGTATGTTGCACACATTCGAGCATCCGAGTTGTGGATTGATCTGGAATCAACTTTATAAGTGCTTCAATGAAGAGTTCGGTACAAACCACGATATCTCCTCAGCAAAAGATGGAACTCTTTGAAAACTTGTACCAAATTGATCGTCTCGATGAGTTCTACAAGTATGTTGCACACATTCGAGCATCAGAGTATTATTTGATCGGGAATCAACTTTATAAGTGCTTCAATGAAGAGTTCGGTACAACCTACGATATCTCCTAAAAAAAAGATGGAACTCTTTGAAAACTTGTACCGAATCGATCGTCTCGATGAGTTCTACAAGTATGTTGCACACATTCGAGCATCCGAGTTGTGGATTGATCGGGAATCAACTTTATAAGTGCTTCAATGAAGAGTTCGGTACAAACCATGATATCTCCTCAGCAAAAGATGGAACTCTTTGAAAACTTGTACCAAATCGATCGTCTCAGTGTGTTCTACAAGTATGTTGCACACATTCGAGCATCCGAGTATTGGTTGATCGGGGAATCAAATTTATAAGTGCTTCAATGAAGTGTTCGGTACAACCTACGATATCTCCTCAAAAAAAGATGGAACTCTTTGAAAACTTGTACCGAATCGATCGTCTCAATGAGTTCTACAAGTATGTTGCACACATTCGAGCATCCAAGTATTGGATTAATCGGAAATCAACTTTATAAGTGCTTCAATGAAGAGTTCGGTACAAACCACGATATCTCCTCAACAAAAGATGGAACTTTTGAAAACTTGTACCAAATCGAGTTATACATCCGAGTATTGGATTGAACGGGAATCAACTTTATAAGTGATTCAATGCAGAGTTCGGTACAAACCACGATATCTCCTCAACAAAAGATGGAATATTTTGAAAACTCGTACCGAATCGATTATCTCGATGAGTTCTACAAGAATGTTGCACACATTCGAGCATCCGAGTTGTGGATTGAACGGAAATAAACTTTATAAGTGCTTCAAAGAAGAGTTCGGTTCAAACCACGATATCTCCTCAACAAAAGATGGAACTCTTTGAAAACTTGTACCGAATCGAATGTCTCGATGAGTTCTACAAGTATGTTGCACACATTCGAGCATCCGAGTATTGGATTGATTGGAAATAAACTTTATTAGTGCTTCAATGAAGAGTTTTGTACAAACCACGATATCTCCTCAACAAAAGATTGAACTTTTCAAAAACCTGTACCGAATCGATCGTGTCGATGAGTTCTACTAGTATGTTGAACACATTCGAGCATCCGAGTTGTGGATTGATCAGGAATCAACTTTATAAGTGCTTCAATGAAAAATTCGGTACAAACCACGATATCTCCTCATCAAAAGATGCAACACTTTGAAAACTTGTGCCGAATCGATTATCTCGATGAGTTCTACAAGTATGTTCCACATATTCGAGCATTCGAGTTGTGGAATGATGGGAAATGAACTTTATAAGTGCTTCAATGAAGAGTTCGGTACAAACCACGATATCTCCTCAACAAAAGATGGAACTCTTCGAAAACTTGTACTGAATCGATCGTCTCGATGAGTTCTACAAGTATGTTGCACACATTCGAGCATCCGAGTATTGGATTGATCGGGAATCAACTTTATAAGTGCTTCAATGAAGAGTTCGGTACAAACCACGATATCTCCTCAACAAAAGATGGAACATTTTGAAAACTCGTACCGAATCGATTATCTCGATGAGTTCTACAAGAATGTTGCACACATTCGAGCATCCGAGTTGTGGATTGAACGGAAATAAACTTTATAAGTGCTTCAAAGAAGAGTTCGGTTCAAACCACGATATCTCCTCAACAAAATATGGAACTCTTTGAAAACTTGTACCGAATCGATCGTCTCGATGTGTTCTACAAGTATGTTGCACACATTCAAGTATCGCAGTTGTGGATTGATTAGGAATAAACTTTATAAGTGCTTCAATGAAGAGTTCGGTACAAACCACGATATCTCCTCAACAAAAGATGGAACTCTTTGAAAACTTGTACCGAATCGATCGTCTCGATGAGTTCTACAAGTATGTTGCACACATTCGAGCATCCGAGTATTGGATTGATTGGAAATAAACTTTATAAGTGCTTCAATGAAGAGTTTTGTACAAACCACGATATCTCCTCAACAAAAGATTGAACTTTTCAAAAACCTGTACCGAATCGATCGTGTCGATGAGTTCTACTAGTATGTTGAACACATTCGAGCATCCGAGTTGTGGATTGATCAGGAATCAACTTTATAAGTGCTTCAATGAAAAATTCGGTACAAACCACGATATCTCCTCATCAAAAGATGCAACACTTTGAAAACTTGTGCCGAATCGATTATCTCGATGAGTTCTACAAGTATGTTCCACACATTCGAGCATTCGAGTTGTGGATTGATGGGAAATGAACTTTATAAGTGCTTCAATGAAGAGTTCGGTACAAACCACGATATCTCCTCAACAAAAGATGGAACTCTTCGAAAACTTGTACCGAATAGATCGTCTCGATGAGTTCTTTAAGTATGTTGCACACATTCGAGCATCCGAGTTGTGGATTGATCGGGAATCAACTTTATAAGTGCTTCAATGAAGAGTTCGGTACAAACCACGATATCTCCTAAGCAAAAGATGGAACTCTTAGAAAACTTGTACCGAATTGATCATCTCGATGAGTTATACAAGTATGTTGCAGACATTCGAGCATCCGAGTATTGGATTGATCGGGAATCAACTTTATAAGTGATTCAATGAAGAGTTTGGTACAAACCACGATATCTCCTCAACAAAAGATGCAACTCTTCGAAAACTTGTACCGAATCGATCGTCTCGATGAGTTCCACAAGTATGTTGCACACATTCGAGCATCCGAGTATTGGACTGATCGGGAATCAACTTTATAAGTGCTTCAATGAAGAGTTCAGTACAAACCACGATATCTCCTTAACAAAAGATGGAACTCTTTGAAAACTTGTACCGAATCGATCGTCTCGATGAGTTCTACAAGTATGTTGCACACATTCGAGCATCCGAGCATTGGATTGATCGGAAATAAACTTTATATGTGCTTCAATGAAGAGTTCGGTACAAACCATTATATCTCCTCAACAAAAGATGGAACTCTTCGAAAACTTGTACCGAATCGATCGTCTCGATTAGTTCTACAAGTATGTTGCACACATTCGAGCATCCGAGTATTGGATTGAACGGGAATCAACACCTGGATAGTTTGCTTTCCAGTGACCTAGCTTGCCATAGCGGTAACACTTGCCCTTTCCTTTAACTTTCCCAGCCTTTTTCTTTGGAGAAAAAACTCCATTGTTCCCACCAGCAGTTTTCTTGTTCTTATTCCTAGCCGTACTCTTAGGTTTTGCTTGTTTAGGAGCAGCAGAGCGGCTACCGGAAGAAACCAAAACTGCTTTCTCGGGTTCCATCAGGAATTGTGCTGCCATCAAGTCACTGAGTAACTCATTAAGAGTATACTCCTTCTTGTTCCTCAAAGCATTCAACCTGAAGTTTTCAAAGGACTTGGGAAGAGAGTTTAGTATGATATCGACTTGGGCTTCCCTGTCAATACCACCACCATGCAACGTTAGTTCATCCATGAGGTGAGTCATGGCAACCACGTGCTCTCTCACTGAACTGCCTTCAGACATTTTCTTACTCACAATCTCCCTCATGAGATTGAATTTGACAGTTCTGTCCGTCTCCCCATAAGTCTCTGTTAGATTATCCATAATCTCACAGGCCTTATCATAATGCTGATGTTGCAGCTGCAGTACTTTACTCATAGTGGTCATCATGTAGCATTTCACTATATTATTAGACTTGATCCACTTATCGTAAGACCGCTGCCGCTCGCCAGTAGCATCAGCAGCTGGGACTAGCGGACAAGGATCAGTAAGGACAAACTTGTGTTCTTCCGTAACAAGGATATAATCCAAATTACGTTTCCATTCAAGGAAATTCGGACCATTGAGAGGGTTTTGAGCGAGGATATTAATGACATTGTTCATAGACATATCTGAAAACAAATAAGCGAATTAAAGTAAGAACATACCACGAACAATTGAAATAAATATGCATAGAACCTTTAGATAAAACAATGCAATTTGCTTCCTCCAATTGCCCAAGCTAATCTACCGCAAGCTACTGAAGTAGACGTTTACGGCAAACGCTCGACCAGACCAAAATAGGTCCTTTACTTTCTCTCCATGCCAGGTATCCACCGGCAAAAGAAATTAATATTGGAGATATTCAGACCATGTTCACCTATCTTGAGCAGGGATCTCATGCATGAGTTGTGCTCAGGCAACATCTAAGCCAAAGTAACCACCATCTTAACTCCGGATGTTTAAAGGCAATTTAGCATACGTACTCGACCCATACCGCATGCCCTTTACATCCTTTGTTATCTCATTTAGATTAATCTTAGAGACTAGTGAAAGTTGTCTCAATGCAAGCTACTGAAGTAGATGTTTGCTCAGAGGCTCCCACTTCTCATCTTAAACTAAATGTTTTATTTAGAAACCTCATCGCATTAGAACTAGTAAATTATTTCTAACGCAAGCTACTGAAGTAGACGTTTACGCTTCGAAATGCATTACTTCTAATGAGAGGCCGTATTTGTGGAGGTCTATTAATTTTAGTTAGAGAAGAACCAAAATCCAGCTTAGTATTTTAATTCTAAAGGTTTCCATGTTCACACATTATTTTATGTTGCCATAAATTATGTCATATCTAAAATTCCATCATAAATTAATATGAATCCTGGAATTTCTAGACACAATTTAAAACATAAAATAAATCACATAAAGCATGCTTGATAATTTAAAAATTACAACATGCTTAAACAGTAAATAATTAAAGCAAGTAAACATGCTTTCCTATTACTCCCTCTGTCCCTCACCATTAGTCCCCATTCAAAATGCACATAAACCAATGCTATAAAATTGTTTTAATAAAATAATACATTAAAAAATAAAGTAGTGGAGTGTAATTAGGCAAAATTACCAAAAGGGTAAGGAGTAGATAAATTAAGGAATTCCCCAATACATTTGGTGGGAAATGAATTCCTGAAAATCTGATTTTCCCACAAATCTACAAACATATTTACACATCTATAAATACACTTAAGATTACACAAAACAACATCAAATTCAAACATACAAAATCAGATAGAAAATGAGGGCAAAAAAAGATGTTTCAGATGCTTTGAAGGAGGAAATAATGCAATTCCTCCTTGGAAACTGCATTAATGGCCAGCCAAAAAGAGGGAAGATGGTAGAAGCTACCACCAAATTCAGCTGCTGCAGGAAGACTGTTTGAAGAGTTTGGGAATCTGCAAAAAATCAAAGAGAAAGGGGTGAAGTCATACATGTTGTGGGAAACAGATTCAAGAGAGTGAAAGAGGTAAAACATGAGGTAAATAT
The DNA here is from genome assembly GCA_026898455.1 of Plectranthus barbatus. Taxonomy (NCBI): domain Eukaryota; kingdom Viridiplantae; phylum Streptophyta; class Magnoliopsida; order Lamiales; family Lamiaceae; genus Plectranthus; species Plectranthus barbatus. The sequence goes on from JAPKLW010004142.1 coordinate 19,065, forward strand.
TGAACAAATTTCACAAGTTCCATATCAAAAAAGAGGGACAATTAGAGCTCTAGAAGACAGCATAAATGTTCCTAAATCTGTAGTGGGAAGATGGGCTTAATCGCATCTTATCAGAGCACACACACTAACGCAATAAAACCACCTTTGACAGCTCCAAACAAATTTTCTAGGTTGAGTTTCAGTTTGCAAGCTATAGAGTATGTGCAAGATTTGAACATCCTAAGATTCAAGCCTATGATGAGAAATGGTTTTATCTAACCAAGACTACACACAGATACTACCTCACAGAGCATGAAGAAGGAAAGCATAGAACATGCAAAAGCAAAAAGTTCATCCCAAAAGTTATGTTTATGTGTGCAGTTTGTCGCCCCGTATTTTCAGATCAAGGGAATGTCATTTTTTATGGTAAAATAGGCATTTGGCCATTTATAGAAGAAGTAATAGCAAAAAGGAATAGCGAAAAGAGCGCTGCGGGGACTTTGGAGACAAAACCAATCGAATCAATCACCAAGCAAGTGATTAAAGATTGCTTGATCAATCAGGTAAAAAATTTAGACTTCTTTAAGTGTGATGCATGTAAGAATGAAATAATATTGGTAGAACTTTTATGAAATGCAACAGCAAGGAATGCAAAGCCATTTTATGTTGATTATTGTTGATTAATGTAGTTGTAATATTGATTAATTATTGTGATGTTGCTGAATTTCCAGATTGTACCAGCTATTAAAGCTAAATGGCCTGCATGCTTAAGTTAAAACATCTACATTCAGCAAGATAATGCAAGGCCACATATTGTAAATTCAGATCTTGATTTTCAAGCAATTGCAAATGAAGATGGATTTAAGATCTCATTAGTACATTAGCCACCAAACAGTCCAGATTGTAATGTGAATGATTTAGGGTTTATCAGAGCAATACAAAGTTTGCAAAAGCAACATCAATGCAAGGATGCAAAGGACTTAGTTAGTGCTGTTGTGAGTAGCTTCAATTCTCTAGAACCAATGACACTAAATAAGGTGTTTTTATCCCTACAGTGCTGTTTACAGGAGATCATGAAATGTAAGGGATGCAACTCCTACAAGCTGCCACATATGAGGAAGAATGCATTACTACTTCAGGATGAATTGCCTAAAGATTTGGAAATTCCAAAGGAGTTGGTTAAGGACAACATTCAACACTTAATGCAGGAAGGCTATACTATTAGATTAGAGAGCCTAATTGATGATTTAGAAGATGTGATAGTATAAATGGGGCTGTGTACACTTTTTTGTAAAGCTTAAAGATGAAAGTGACTTTTGTAAGTTAATGCAAATGATTTTTTGGATTGCATTAGTAAAAAAAAGAGGCTTTTATCAAACACAACTTTATTCTATAGCATGCGAACTAAACAAGTTGATGAAACCACTTCAAAGCTGGATAATTTAACACATTTCAAAACAATTTATCACCAATGTGTTATCCACAATCATAGTGTGTGCATATAAAAATTTTAATCATCTCAAAACTTTAGCTCATTAATCCCACTACAGATTTGCATAACCAACAGCCATTCAACACATAACAGAACCAACCAAACCAACAGATCGAAGAACCAACAAACCTACATAACAGAACCAACCGAACCAACTAGCCAACATGCAAACAACAGCCATTTAAACGAACCAACCGAACCAAATCGAAGAACCAACAAACCAACACAGTAGAACCAACCGAACCAACTAGCCAACATGCAAACAACAGCCATTTAAACCAACCAACCGAACCAACAGATCAAATAACCAACAAACCAGCATAGCAGAACGAACTAGCCAACATGCAAACAACAACCATTTTAACCAACCAACAGAACCAACACGTCGAAAAACCAACAGCCAAATCATAACAGAACCAATAGAAATCAAACAGGCGAAAGAGATATAACCAAAGGAGAGAAATCACCAGATTTTTGGGAAATATATTTTCAAAAATAGTCGAACCACGGCCTCCTTCTCCTCCATCGAACACCCTCCTTCAACCACCACTTCATTTGCCGGCCTAGCCCTCTCCGAAATGTCACAACCGCTCAGAGACCCTCCCTCGGTTGAAGCAGAATCATCGTCCATCCACGCCTCCAAGCCACCGGCGTCAACGACCCCATCAGCTTGTATATACGATGGTGAGAACGAACTTTCGACCATCCCTGATTCCGTGACACCAGCGGTGAGAAGGGACAGATGCAAAAAATGGGGAAATTTAGAGAAGGACATAACAGAGCAAGGACTTAAGGAACCGTCAGTAAAAAGGACGTCACCTGCACGATAGACTAGCGGCGGGGGCAACGACTGTTCGACCGCCGGAGGGGAAGCAAGGGGGGTAGAAAAATCGACGGGGACTAGCGGCAGGGGGCAACAACACTTCATCAACCGAAGGGGAAGCATGGAATGAAACAAAATCGCATTCATCATCGCGGATCGATGAATACGCCTTGGGCTTCATCATCGCGGTGAAGGAGTGGCGGCGACAAAGAGAATTTCCGATGATTACCGTCGGAGGTGTAAGAGGGATGAAGGTTCGAGGGTATTCGATTAGGGTTCGTATAGTCGAATGGGGGAGAAAGGGGAGTGGGGGGGGGGGTAATAAGCGGCGGGGGTTGAGTAAGTAAAATTTTTTAGGGTTGCAGGGGCTGGATAGTAATTTTGCATTTATTTTTTTTATTTTTCTAATATTAAAAATTGTTTAATTTTTTACCAAAAGTAAGGGCACTAATAGTGTGGGACGGACGAAAACGGAAAGTGGGAATAATAGTGTGAGACAGAGGGAGTATTTACTAGTGCGCACATAATAAATCACATCAGTACGAGAAATAATTAAATAAATAAATAAAATTTCTCGTGGCCCCTCAGATGCGATTACAACTGAAATAAGTTAAATCTAACTATTACAAGATTTAATTCCAATACAGATCTTCAAACTGGGCCTCTGTTGGACTTGAAATCTGATTTGAATTGAAAAAACAGCAGTTGGGTTGCAAATTTGGGTTTCTGGCCCAAATAGCAGCCAAACCCTAATTTTTCATAACTGCGGGCTGCCTCTGGGCTGAGAAGCCCGATCTTCGGTCCGGGCTGAAAACCCTAGGGTTTTAGAAAACCCTAGCCGCCACCCACCAGCAGCCCAGCCCCAGCCGCCTTTTCCGGCGCCGCCACCGCCAGAGTACGCGCAGCCAGCGTCGCCACCTCCACCATCAACCATCGCTGGTGACAGAAGCAGCAACTGTCGCCATTTTCGACGATCGGAAATGCACAAGAAGCAGCAGCCTTGCTGCAAACAACAGAGCCACTGTGCGCAAGAGGGCGCGACTGTTGCTCCTCCATTGTGACCCACCGCCGCGCGCACCGACCGTCGACCGGACCTGCAACCCACGCCGCGCAGGAAGATGATACACAGAGGTTGCGCACAAGCAGCTTGGCGGCGGAACCCTAGCCGCCGCCACTGTAAACACCTTGCGCGCCTGGCCGGATTTGCTCCCCCAACAGGGCGACTGTCGTGCATCTGAAATGCACAGCCACCTGCTGATCTTGCTGGAAATGCACGCAGCAAGAGGAAGAAACTGGGCGCCGCCGCCACCCACGTCCGCTGCAGCCTACAACACCGTCGCTTGTCGTCGCCGCCGGCGGTTCTGCCATGGCTCGGGCTGACCTGGCTATCGTGTTTGATTCTCTGTTATTCGTTCTTCTTCCGGATCCAATTTTACAGATTTGAAAAATAAAGAAAATACAAAAATAGATCTAGATCTATTACATGATTTCCTATCAAATCTAACCACGGATTTTCTCATTGTGTAAACAGATCCAAAAACGAGAAGGCCACGAGAACAAAAACATCCACGACAATTAAATCCATCCATGAACATACATATTTATTTAATTTCAATCTATCCAAGATAGAGCCTAAGAACATGAACCTGGCTCTAATACCAATTGTAGGGTTTGAATCTACGATGGACAACACGAGTTGTCGTTATTAATTTCTTGCCAAAGATCGTTCTTAGAGTACCAGGAATAAATTTCAATTAAACAAATCATGCGAACCTATGCATGCTCCTACAAAATTAATTGCAGAGGATAGAATTATAGGAATACCTGATTTCACCGTTTGATCTACAGTTCTAGATCGGAGCCAATAACGATGAAATAGATCTGGATCTGAATCTGAACAATGAATTTGGAGGTTGTTCCTACAGATCTGATCTTCTGATTTGTTCCCTTGCTCCTTGGAAATCTGGTGAGGATGATCTAACAAGTTGAATTCGAGATCTGGAGGAAACACCGGATCGCCGCCGCCATTCTCTCTCTATATTTCAATATACTGAAAACCCTAATCTGTTGATCTGATAGAGAGAAGGCCTTTATATAGTGTTAGGGTTTTGAGAAACCCTAACCCTAATGGGCTTGAGCAGTTCATGGGTCAAACCAGGGACCAAATGCAAATAATAAAGTGGGCCCCCTTTATTAATTAATCCTTCCTCGTTCAACCCAGAACATAATTAATTCATAAAACAATGTTTTAACCTTTACCACGGTAACATTGCTGACTCGCCCCTTAATGGTTTTAGACATTCATTAATTAATTTGGCTTATGACAATAAGCCATAATTAATTAATCTCTTATTTCCTGAGTAATACCACTCACTCCTTTTCACTTATGCCTGAATTAAATAATTCAACCTGCAGGGTTTAGCATAATGAACCTTGTGAGCTACTCAGGGAATGTCACCATCCTGAAACCGATTTGCATACCTAAGCGTCCAGCCTAAGCAGGCCACACACAAATTGCCAACACCCAAAATACTGGTATAAGAGTACATTTAAGACTCGCCACCCTGGTAAATCAAAGTGTGGTCAATCTGTGTGTGCCCCTTATCCTTCAGTTAGGTTTAAGATATAGTAAGTATGTTAGGGATCTGGCTCATTCGTGTGTCAATGAGAATGGCACATCCCACTGTTGATCCCATCAATACATAACTATGTAACGACACATCAAGTAGCTAGGATAAGCCCACTTATGAACCGATGTGCCGCAGCTTAAACCGACAGCCTATCCAGGGACTATCTCAGCTGTGATACTATTTATATCTCGCTAGGTCAAACGACTCAAATGATCCTCTATGATCTCCTACACACCATATGGTCATCCCTATAGGTGAGATAATAGGATATTATGGTTCGTAGTATGTTTGTTTAATCAGACAACGAGCATATTTGTAGCAACATATATGAAGACCAGTGTACAAAACACTTAATCATATATGCTTTCAGTATATAATCCCAACACAAACCACGATATCTCCATCAACAAATGATTGAACTCTTTGAAAACTTGTACCAAGTGGTCTCGATGAGTTCTACAAGTACGTTGCACACATTCGAGCATCGGAGAATTGGGTTAATCAAAATTCAACTTTATAAGTGCTTACATGAAGAGTTCGGCATAAACCACTATAGCTCCATCAATAAAGGATGGAATTAATTGAAAACTTGTACAAAATCAATAGTCTCGATGAGTTCTACAATAATGTTGCACACATTCGAGCATCGTAGTTGTGGGTTGATCGGGAATGAACTTTAGAAGTGATTACTTGAAGAGATCAGTACAAACCACGATATCTCCATCAATAAAAGATGGAACTCTTTGAAAACTTGTACCAAATCAATCGTCTGGATGAGTTCTAAAGGTATGTTGCACACATTCGAGCATCGGAGTTGTGGGTTGATCGGGAATCAACTTTATAAGTGCATAAATAAAGAGTTCGGTACAAACCACGATATCTCCATGAAAAAGGATGGAACTCTTTGAAAATCTGTACCAAATCGATTGTCTCGATGTGTTCAACATGTATGTTGCACACATCCGAGCATCAGAGTTATGGGTTGATCGGGAATCAACTTTATATGTGCTTTCTGAAGAGTTCGGTACAAACCACAATATCTCCAACAGCAAAGGATGGAGAACTCTTTGAAAACTTGTACCAAATCGATCGTCTCGATGAGTTCTACATGTATGTCGCACACAATGGAGCATCGATGTTGTGGGTTGATCAAGATTCAACTTTATAAGTGCTAACAATAGGATTTCGGTATAAACCACGATATCTCTATCAATAAGGATGGAACTCTTTGAAAACTTGTACAAAATCGATCGTCTCGATTAATTCTAAGAGTATGTTGCACACATTCGAGCATCGAAGTTGTTGTTTGATCAAGAATCAACTTTATAAGTGCTTATTTCAAGAGTTATGGATTGATCGGGAATCTACTTTATAAATGCTTCAATTAAGAGTTCGGTACAAACTACGATATCTCCTCCACAAAAGATGGAACTCTTTGAAAACATTTACTGAATCGATCGTCTCGATGAGTTCTACAAGTATGGAAATCTACTTTATAAGTGCTTACATGAAGAGTTCGGTACAAACCACGATATCTCCATCAATAAAGGTTGTAAGTCTTTGAAAACTTGTACCAAATCGATCGTCTCGATGAGCTCTACAAATATGTTGCACACATTTGAGTATCGGAGTTGTGGGTTGATCGGGAATAAACTTTATAAGTGCTTACTTGAAGAGTTCGGTACAAACCACGATATCTCCATCAATAAAGGATGGAACACTTTGAAAACTTGTAACAAATCGATCGTGTCGATGAATTCTACAAATATGTTTCACACATTCGAGCATTGAAGTTGTGGGTTGATCAAGAATAAACTTTATAAGAGCATAAATGAACAGTTCGGTACAAACCACAATATATCCATCAACAAAGGATGGAACTCTTAGAAAACTTGTACCAAATCAATGGTCTTGATGAGTTCTACAAGTATGTTGCACACATTCATGCATCGGAGTTGTAGGTTGATCGGTAATTAACTTTTTATGTTCTTACATGAAGAGATCGGTACAAACCTCGATATCTCCATCAACAAAGGATGGAACTCTTTGAAGACTTGTACCAAATTGATCGTCTCGATGAGATCTACAAGTATGTTGCACACATTCAAGCATCAAAGTTGTTGGTTGATCGGGAATAAACTTTATAAGAGCATAAATGAAGAGTTCGGTACAAACCACGATATCTCCATCAATAAAGGATGGAACTCTTTGAAAACTTGTTCCAAATAAATTGTCTCGATGATTTCTACAAGTATGTTGCACACATTCGAGCATCGGAGTTGTGGGTTGATCAGGAATCAACTTTATATGTGCATACATGAAGAGTTCGGTACAAACCACGATATCTCCATCAATAAAGGATTGAAATCATTGAAAACTTGTACCAAATCAATCGTCTCGATGAGTTCTACAAGTATGTTGCACACATTCGAGCATCGGAGTTGTGGGTTGATCGGGAATCAACTTTATAAGTGCATAAACAAAGAGATTGATACAAACCACGATATCTCCATCAACAAAGGATGGAACTCTTTGAAAAATTGTACCAAATCAATCGTCTCAATGACTTCTACATGTATGTTGCACACATTCGAGCATCGGAGATGTGGGCTGATCGGGAATCAACTTTTTATGTGCTTACATGAATATTTCGGTACAAACCATGATATCTCCATCAATAAAGGATTGAAATCTTTGAAAACTTGTACCAAATCGATCGTCTCAATGAGTTCTACAAGTATGTTGCACACATTTGATCATCGGAGTTGGGGGTTTATCGGGAATTACCTTTTTAAGTGCATAAATGAAGAGATCGGTACAAACCATGATATCTCCATCAACAAAGGATGGAACTCTTTGAAAACTTGTACCAAATCGATTGTCTCGATACCTTCTACATGTATGTTGCACACATTCGAGCATTGGAGTTGTGGGTTGATCGGGAATCAACTTTATAAGTGCTTACATGAAGAGCTTGGTACAAACCACGATATCTCCATCAACAAAGGATGGAACTCTTTGAAAACTTGTACCAAATAGATTGTCTCGATGAGTTCTACAAGTATGTTGCACACATTCGAGCATTGGAGTTGTGGGTTGATCAAGAATCAACTTTATAAGTGCTTACATGAAGAGTTCGGTACAAACCACGATATCTCCATCAATAAAGGATGGATCTCTTTTAAAACTTGTACCAAATAGATCGTGTCGATGAGGTCTAAAGTATGTTGCACACATTCGAGCATCGTTGTTGTGGTTTGATCGAGAATCAACTTTATAAGTGCATAAATGAAGAGTTTGGTACAAACCACAATATTTCCATCAGCAAAGGATGGAACTCTTTCAAAACTTATACCAAATCAATCATCTCAATGAGTTCTACAAGTATGTTGCACACATTAGAGCATCGGAGTTGTGGGTTGATCAAGAATCAACTTTATAAGTGTTTACATGAAAAGTTAGGTACAAACCACGTTATCTCCATCAATAAATGATGTAACTCTTTGAAAACTTGTACCATATTGATCGTCTCGATGAGTTATAAATGAATGTTGCACACATTCGAGCATCGGAGTTGTGGGTTGATCAAGATTCAACTTTATAAGTGCTTACAAGAAGAGTTCGGTATAAACCACGATATCTCCATCAATAATTGATGGAGATCTAGTGGACAAGATTTATCAAGATATTTCAAGAAGATATGATTGAAGATTTGATTTATCTTGATAAGATTTGATAGTTACTTATTTAAGTAATTTTGGATTGTATCTTTTTTTTTTTTTTAGATATTTTATTTCCTTTGTTTATTAAAATTTAATTTCCTTATTAGATTAGGATTTGATTTCCTTATGAAATTCTGATTTGATTTCCTCATTAGGATTTGAGTTTATGTATAAATAGGCCTTGTTATGGAACAATTTATTCAGTTTTCAGTTCAATAAAAATTTTGTGAGTTATTTCTCCAATCTTGAAAACTCATGAATTTCTGTGGATTACCTTGAAATTCAAAATTGACTTATCAATCGGACTTTCACATCCGTTTTTGGTGTCTTCGACTATATCCTTCGTTGTTGGATCAATCCGCTTCTTGGGTCGTAGGAGATTTTCAACCTGGACTACGGTACTTGAAGGCTTTCGAATCCAAAGGTGTTGGATCTTTCCATTGTATCCGTTTCATCAGTTCGGCATTGATAGTTCTTCAATTTCTTAGGGCGTATATGAGATTTATCTGGAATACATTATTTGAAGGGTCGATAATTCTTCAGCTTCTTTGGGTGTATATGAGATTTGTCTGGAATACGTTATTTGAAGGGAAGAATTAAAAGTGTTGGACTTCCATCCTATCGTCAGTTTTCTGTTCCAATTCTGCTTGTTTGCTTCCGCATCACGTTCGAGTCGTTTCTGTTGAGTTCCTGGGTTACGATCTAAACCTTCCAATTTGATTTATCATTTTGGTACCCAGAGCCAGGTTGTGTCTTTCTTTTCCTTATCATTTTGGTACCCAGAGCCAGGTTGTGCCATTCTTTTCCTTATCATTTTGGTATCTTTCTTTTCCTTTTCATTTTGGTACCCAGAGCCAGGTTATGTATTTCTTTTCCTTATCATTTTTGTATCAATATCCAGGTCGTGTCATTTCCTCTTCCTTGTCTTTTAGTTTCATTATTTCTTTTCTTTAGTGTCAAAAAAAAAAACATAAAAAAATATTGTGTCTTATCTTGTTTCTTGTCGTGTCTTTTGTGTCGTTCTTGATTCGTATATTTTCGTGTCTTTAAGTTGTTATTTTAGAGTTCTTATTAGTCAAGATTTGAATTATTAGTATCATACCATATTTATTCTAAATATTTCCTTATCACATGTTTCCTTATCCATATTTTTCCTTCTTAACTACCAAGTAATTTGGTAATTACCTTATTCAAATATTTCCTTATCATATATTTCCATATCCATATTTTTTTTCCTCCTTGATTACCAAGTAATTTGGTCATTACCTTATTCAGATATTTCTTTTTTCATATTTTCCTTCTTGATTACCAAGTAATTTGGTAATTACTTTATTCAAATATTCCATTATCCATATTTTTTTCTTCTTGATTATCAAGTAATTTGGTAATTACCTTATATATAAAAAAAAGAAAAAAACAAAGAGAGAAAGAAAAAAAAGAATAAAGAAAAGAGTTTGGAAAAAAGAGAGGAAAAAACGTAAAAAAATGGAGAAAAAAATCAAAAAAAAAAAAAGAAGAAAAAAAGAGAGAAAATTGTTTTGTAATAACTTTTGTTGCATGAGTCCGATTTCAGTGCAATTATACTTTTTGGAAACTTCTCGACTAGATTTACATATGATGCGCCAAATAAGCCAACCAGGGGCGATGCAAGATGATCAATTGAATACGGTGTAGACGAGGATTTGAGGACAAATCCTTTTGAAGAAGAGGGGAATGATGGAGATCTAATGGACAAGATTTATCAAGATATTTCAAGAAGATATGATTGAAGATTTGATTTATCTTGATAAGATTTGATAGTTAGTTATTTAAGTAATTTTGGATTGTATCTTTTTTATATATTTTATTTCCTTTGTTTATTAGAATTTGATTTCCTTATTAGATTAGGATTTGATTTCCTTATGAAATTCTGATTTGATTTCCTCATTAGGATTTGAGTTTATGTATAAATAGGCCTTGTTATGGAACAATTTATTAAGTTTTCAATTTAATAATATTCGTGAGTTTTATTCTCCAATTATCTGAAAGCTCTTGAATTTCTGTGGAGTACCTTGAAATTCAATATTGACTAATCAATTGGACAGTCATATCCGTTGGTGGTGTCTTCGACTATATCCTTCGTTGTTGGATCAATTCGCTTCTTGGGTCGTAGGAGATTTCAATCTGGACTATGGTACTTGAAGGTTTTCGAATCCAAATGTGTTGGATCTTTCCCTGTTATCAACCTTAGTTGCTTCCGCGTCGTGTCTGAGTCCATTCGTTCGAGTTCCTAGGCTGCGATCTAAACCAACCTGGCGAGGATCGTATCAATAATGGATGGAACTCTTTGAAAACTTGTACCAGATCAATCGTCTCGATGATTTCTACAAGTATGTTGCACACATTCGAGCATTGGAGTTGTGGGTTGATCAAGATTCAACTTTATAAGTGCTTACATGAAGAGTTCGGTATAAACCACAAAATCTCCATCAATAAAGGATGGAACTCTTTGAGAATTTGTACCAAATCTATTGCCTCGATGAGTTCTACTAGTATGTTGCACACATTCGAGCATCGGAGTTGTGGGTT
>JAPKLW010004143.1:0-14514 GCA_026898455.1 Plectranthus barbatus
ACACCAAGGCAACCGCAGCAGAATGGACTGGCAGAACGTAGGAACAGGACGCTGAAAGAAGGGGTCCGGTCCATGCTGGCTGAGTCCGGCTTGGGACAGAGTTTCTGGGGAGAAGCGTTGGTGACTGCCTGCTACACTCAGAATAGAAGCGGGATCAACGACAGACTCCAGAAAACTCCCTACGAAGTGTACTTTGGTCGTAAGCCTTCTATAGCTCATCTTCGTGCATTCGGTTCACCATGTTATATCCATAATAATGGGAAGTCGAAGTTAAATGCTTTCTCGCCTAAGGCTGATGAGGGTGTGTTTGTCGGATATGGACATCCCTCTCACAAGGGCTATAGAGTATTTAACAAGACTACCCAACTTGTGGAAATAACATGCAATGTTGTTTTTGATGAAGCTACTTTAGTGCGCAGGACCTTACGCCAACTGGCTGAAGATGTTCCTGAGGTCGAGGATGTCAGCGACCAGTTGGGCAGGAATTCTTCCGATGCTCAACCAACTGGTTCGACTAGACCTATGAATGGATCATCTTCACAACCAGTTCCCTCAGGTGCCCATCAGCAACCTGAGAGGGTCGGTGATGCAAGTGACCTTGCTGAGACCTTTCACTCAATCTCTCTGAGTAATCCATGCAACAATCTAGGGGGAATCCCTACTGGCCTTTTTGAAGAAGAAGGCAATGATGGACCAGCTGGAATGGATGTTCCAGCTGATGCTGACAACGTTGGTGAAGGTTCAGACAATCAGTCAGAAGGTGATGCTGATGAAGTTGTTCCAACTGGTGAAGGTCCAGCACCAGCTGATGTTGCAGCCCCGACTGGTGGAAATGTGGAAGCACCAGTCGTCAGGACAGATGAACCTATTTCACAGCCGGCACCAGCAGTCGCTGGTCCTCCCAAATGGCTGAGGGATCACCCAACTGATGCTATTCTCGGTGATCCGGAAGGTTCTGTCCAGACTCGACACGGCAGTGCGCTCCTGAGTTGTTTTATCTCTCAAATGGAACCTACGTCCATAGGAGTGGCGCTCGAATCTGCCGATTGGATCAATGCCATGCAAGAGGAGCTTGCTGAATTCACTCGCAATAACGTTTGGGACTTGGTGGAGAGACCATCACATCAGTCAGTGATTGGCACCAAGTGGGTTTTCAAGAACAAGCGAGATGAGAATGGCACCGTGGTCAGAAATAAAGCTCGATTAGTCGCCAAAGGTTACAGGCAGTGTGAAGGGATCGATTTCGATGAGACCTTCGCACCAGTTGCCAGAATGGAGGCGATACGGCTGTTCCTTGCTTATGCAGCGTATCACGGCTTCACAGTGTTCCAGATGGATGTGAAGAGCGCCTTCCTGAATGGCGAGCTAAAAGAGGAGGTATATGTCGAGCAACCTCCAGGCTTTGAAGTTGGCACCAAGGTGTACAAGCTGAGAAAGGCCCTGTATGGATTGAAACAGGCGCCCAGGGCTTGGTACGAAATGCTGTCACAATTCCTTACCAGCAATGGATTTCGGAAAGGGAAGATTGATAGGACCCTCTTTCTTCTCAAGGATGGAGGTGACATGCTGATGGTGCAGATCTATGTTGATGACATCATATTTGGATCAAGGAATATAACTCTCTGTGAGAAGTTTTCTCAACTGATGCAGACATCATTTCAGATGAGTATGATGGGCAAGTTAACATACTTCCTAGGACTACAGGTCCAGCAGTCAGCTGATGGAATTTTTATCAGCCAGCGGAAGTATGCGAAGGATTTGATTCAGAAATATTGCCCAGAGAAAACTAAGTCCCTCAGAATACCTATGAGCACCAGTTGTCAAATATTCCTTGATGAGCAAGGTGAATCAGTTGATCCTACCATCTACCGAGGAATCATTGGATCACTTCTCTATCTCACAGCCAGCAGACCCGACATTTCTTATTCAGTCGGAGTGTGTGCCAGATTTCAAGCAAATCCGAAGAAGTCACACATGGAAGCTGCCAAGAGGATAGTGAAATATCTGAAGGGGACTGAATCTCTCGGAATATGGTATCCCAGGAAGGATGAGCTTACACTCATTGGATATTCAGATTCAGACTTCGCTGGATGCCGTATTGACCGGAAGAGTACCAGTGGTACGTGTCAGTTTCTAGGACACAAGCTAATCAGTTGGTTTAGCAAGAAGCAACACTCAGTTGCTACATCTACCACTGAGGCTGAGTATGTTGCCGCTGCCAGTTGCTGTGCTCAAATTATCTGGATCAAGCAACAACTGGAGGATTATGAAGTGGACACTGGCTGTGTTCCAATCTATTGCGACAACAACAGTGCTATGTGCATCACGAAGAATCCGGTTCATCACTCCAGAACCAAGCACATAGATATTCGACATCACTTCATTCGTGATCATGTCGAGAAGAAGGATGTCAGCGTGGACTATATCAGAACTGAAGATCAACTGGCTGACATCCTCACCAAGCCACTGCCAGAATCAAGATTCAAGGAGTTGTGCATCAAACTCGGTCTTATGGAGATTGATGTGAGCCCCAATGATGAGGAAGAATGAGTCCCAGCTCTCATTCTGTTCTTGATCTTCTGGAGGACGCTGATTACGACTAAGTCCAAGCTCTTAGTTGTTTTCATTTAAGTGGTATCTCTATCTTACAACTGGTGTCTACTGCGGAATCTTGCCAGCACAGGCCCTCAGTTGAAGCGAAATTGGGTCCCAGCTCCCAATTCCTAGAGAAGAGAAGATTATGCGGAATAAAATTGAGTCCAAGCGCTCAATTTTCGATCTTTCCTGTTGCCAGCTGATAACTGATGGAAGTTTGCCAGCAGCCAGTACTATCAGCAAGTGGTATCAGTTGCTAACTGATGAAGAGGCCAACCAGTTAGGGGGAAGTATGCAACTGGTATGTGCTACTGATGACCAGTCTTGCCAGCTGTCTCAGAAAAGGCGGGATTGTTCAAATCCAAGTAGCGTGTACAGCTCTCAGAATTTAATGCGGCATTTAATGCCACATTTAATGCGCACAGCGTCTGCGCAGTCCGACGTTTGGTTGCCACCAACCGCTGAGCGCCACGTCAGCTACACGACGTAGCCCACGTCAGCACGACCGCGCACGTCGCACAGGAAACTGGGCTTGCTGATGATCGTCGATCCCCGCTTGCTGAGCGTTGATCTTGATCGTTTGATCCTGCATGGACTTGGGTATAAATACCCGATGCTTTTTCGACGGAAAAACCTTTACGATCATTCAATTTCAGAAACCCTACTCTCTCAAGCTTTCCTTAAGATTTCTTCTGAAATTATGGCTTCATCTTCCCGACAACCAGATGATAACCCTCCATCTCCATCTACATCTTCTTCGTCTGGTTCACCAGACTTACCAGTCGCAGAAGCCCACATGCCGACTTACACTGGCATCACACAGATGGACGATGTAGATTACACCCTTCCGTTCGCTCGACTGGTTCAGTTGAACAAGCCAGCAACCAGGGCTCAACTCTCGAACGCACAAATCAGGGCGGCGCAAGTTCAGAAAGAAAAAATTCTGAACGAGAAGCTGGCGCGCAAGAATTATGGAGTGGAGTTGATCGAGATGATCGACCGGGAAGGCCTTCGACAATATCTGACGGCAAGGCCCGAGACCTTCCATCCGCATATGGTGGCGGAGTTCTATGCACGGGCCGTGATTGCTGACGGGAGGAAGTCTTTCACCACTTCCGTCTTCGGCCATCTGATCACTGTCAGCGCCGAATACCTCGCCAACTTGTTCGGTTTGAGGAACGAGGGAATGGAGATAGCCACCTACTTCCACAACGATGTAGAGGAGTTCAGGAGGCGGTGGACTCAGTGGAAGAGGGATGGGGTGACAAGTTTTCGCACTGGAATGCAGAAGTCGGAGATGGACGACTGGTGGCAGATGGTGTGCGACATCGTCGTTAGGATGCTGCAGTGCGAAGTTGGCTCATATGCTGAGTTGAGCCTGCGCAAATTCTCCGTGATGTGCGCGCTGGTGGATGGCGTGGAAGGGAACTGGGTCGAGTTCTTTTTCGGGAGACTGCTGGAGAATGTTGACCGCAACATCAACATTCCAATTGATGGGACGTTCACTCACTCCGTATCCTTTGGGCTGCGGATCAGCCATATTTTGGAGATGGAGATTGGAGATGGAGTGGACCAGGGGGAGCAACTGGTGAGTTCGGATTTCATTCCGCCCACCAAGGAGCAGGCAAAGCTGCCCCGCCCTGACTACCATAAGCCGCGGAGGCTGAGGGGAAAGACAGCAGTCGACCCAGCCACGGTCGTTTCGGAGGAAGAAGAGGAGGATGAGGGGGAACAGGTGCTAGTCATGGCACAGCCGCTGACGGAGGAGGCAAGGGCCGAGTTGAAAAGGAAGATGGAGACCGAGTCTCTTTTTACCCAACTGGAGGATGCGGAAGTGGAGGCTTCTGGCAGTCGCCCTCAACCAGTTATGAAGGCGCCAGTCACCAAGAAGCCCTCCCGCAAGAAGCCAAAGACTTCCCAGCACCAGCAGCCACCATCAGCTGTGGCATACAACCCCGAGTCTGGGAAGATCTCCATCCCAGTCAAGAAGTCAGTTCTGGGCCTGACTGAGGAAGAGACGCTGGAGAAGATGACTCGCAAGCGCAAGCGAGTCATGACCAAGGCGCAGAAGGCTGAGAAGCACGCCAAGAAGGCAAGGAGTGCTTCCTTGGTGAGGAAGAAGCAGGCCAAGTCAAGGCTCCGGGCTCTGCTGGCGAAGCAGAAGCGAGAGGCGGAGCTGGCGGCCAGGGATGAGCGCTTTGCTCAGATCAAGGCTGAGACTGAGGCCAGGCGCCAGCAGGAAATACAGGAGCAACTGAGGCTGGCGACCAGGGGCAAAGGAAAAGCGTTCGAATCCACAAGTGCAAGGCCACCAGCACCAGCACCAGGCGAAATCTTATCTGAAGAAACTTTTGAACGCCTGCTGGTGATGGGCGCTGACAAGGATGTACTATCCCTTGTGGATGAGTACCAGCCGGAGGAGGAAACCGCTGATGTCCCTCCACCCGTGCAAGGGGGTGGTGGAGGTGACGACGTCCCACTGGCCGCGCAAGGGGGTGCCAGTGGAGGAGAAGAAGAGCGGGCGACCACCCCGGTACAACTGGCGAGCTCCTCGGATGTCAGTTCTGAATCCGAGGATGAAGAAGAACCAAGGGCTGAGAAGCCAGAGAAGGAGCCAGCTACGGAGGTGGTGCATCACTCAATGGTGCAGAGGATGGAGCCAAGGGATCTGTTCCCAGACTTTGAAGCTAAGGCTCAAGTTTCTGCCCGTCGCCCCCGATCCACAGATGCCTCGACATTAACTTCTGGGCGACCAGCAGCATCCTCAACATCACCAGTTAGGCGTGCTCGATCTGAAAGGCGTCCTTACATGCTCTGCATCCAAGAGCATCAACTGGTTGATGAGGATACTTTCCAGGCACGAGTGACAGGAGTGCACCGGTGGGAGCAGCGCGGGGAGATGGCATTTCATAATTCAAGAGTGCCAGAGCCATCTGCATTCAACATCATACCTCTCAGCGGACTCCCCCACCAGTCGGTATATGCCTCCAGAATCACTGTCTGGTGCCTGCCCCTGCAGCCAGTGGAATATTACAACTCCACTCTCTATGAGTATGCTGAGAACATCGCGGTGGAGGTGGAAAATGCCGTCAATGACGAGATAATATCCAGCTACCGAAGGCTCTGGAGGATGGATCCGGAACTATGTCTGGAGTTCCGGAGATGGAGAATTTTTGATAGATGCCAGCGCCTGCTGACTGTGGAGAAGCGGGCGGTTCTCTATGCCAGGCTGTGTCTTGGCTACTGGAGAGCGGAGGAGTGGGCCAATGCTTTCATGGGCACCGATCCTGAATGCCACCAGCAACTGTCTACAAGGAGGATCCAGCGCCGCTTGCTGAAGATTGCAGAGTTTAGGCAGCTGACTGGAAGCTCCGGCCTCCCGCCACGGCAAAAGGTCAAGTTACCTTTTCTCCAGTTCCGAGTCAGCAGTCGGGGGTACCAGCTGACGTACGCGCTCCGACGCCTCAGAGTGCTGGTTACCCTCCCAAGGATCCCTCCCTATCATGCTATCCTGTTCGACATGGCTGCCTGCGCCTTGCTGGTAGACCATATTGTGGAGGAGGATCCTTCTCGTGGCTTGTGGCTGACCCTTGCCGTCCCTCATGTTCCTATTGTCTCGGGCGATCTCGTCCCTGATTCTATGGACTGGCAAGTGGTGGAATTCACTGAACAAGTCCAGCCAGCTCCAGCAGCAGTGCCAGTGGTGGAGTTAGTTGAGGAGCCAGCTGAGGAAGTACAAGTTGAGGCACCAGCAGCTGCTGCAGTGCCAGCGGAGGAGCCAGCCCCGATGGAGATTTCAGCTGCATCTGAACCAGCAGCGGCTCCTTCCGCAACTGTTGTGCCTTCCTCTTCCCTTGCAGTTTCAGCACAGCCTCTCTCCGAGGTCCATCCGCCTGCGCAACTGCTTGATCTCATTGATGCCAGGATGGACCAGCGCTTTTCCTCCTACCGAGCAGAGATGGCGCAACAAATGGAGACCTTCACCTCTGGAGTGAACTCCTTTTTGGTGCGGATCCAAGAGGGGGAAGATGCGCGAGCACGTGCCGAGGCTGAGAGGTTCCGCCTTGCTGAAGAGGAGAGGAGGATAGCTGCTGAAGAAAGGGAGAAGAGCAAACAAGACATGGCGGCTCTTACTGAGATCTTGAGGAACCTAGCTAATCGAAATCAATCTCCTGGATCTTCTTCTCAGCCATAGGTCATGTGCTCTTCATTTTTTTGTGTAAGTAATTTTGTATCAGTCTAGACTAGTCAGTTATCCTTCCTGTATTTGTAATTTCACATCATTAATGGATTGATTACTGACGGGTTGACGACAATTTCTCATTGTCCAACTAATGTCTACTGATTTTTACTTACCAGCTGAACTTACACATTTTGTGTAATCAGCACCAGCACTCCATTTGGTATCTTTTATTTCTAACCTGGCTCAGATTCTTACTTCATAATTTAATCGAGCAATATCTCTCCCAGTTTGAGGGGGAAGATCCTTAG
This sequence comes from Plectranthus barbatus, assembly GCA_026898455.1. Lineage (NCBI taxonomy): Eukaryota > Viridiplantae > Streptophyta > Magnoliopsida > Lamiales > Lamiaceae > Plectranthus > Plectranthus barbatus. The sequence goes on from JAPKLW010004143.1 coordinate 7,087, forward strand.
GTTAGAGCTGATGTGAGGAAGTGGTTTCATGGGTTTAGATCTGATAGGTTTACTTGTAAAACCCAGAAATATTCTGTAACTTTCCTCATCAGCTGAGTGCTCGCTGGTTAGGCTTTGATCGCACCAAAAAGGGGGAAATTGTTGGGAAAATTATCAAAGTTTCCCTTCCCCAGTTGATAGCTTAGATCTTTTGATTTGGTGTTTAAGTGTTTTGGTGGATCAAATCCTAAGTCCTACCAGCGTCAGTTTGTCTCTAGAATAGCTCTAGTCTCAAATGTAAAGTCCTGTTTAGGTCTTTTGAGTTGTAAGTCGTAGCTGATCAAGACTCATGCTGACACTGTTCATCAGCATGAGAATCTCTTACCTGGTGAAGGATTTCACCAGCCGACGACTGACAGACCCATGCTGACACTGTTCATCAACATGGAGTCAAGAGCTAATGACTGGCTACTGTTCACCAGTTGGAAGGATTTCACCAGCAGGAGGCTGACAAATCCTACCAGCAGAATATGTGTTCTGGCTGACACTATTCACCATCGGTGAAGCCACCAGTCATGGGAGTTTCCAAGAAAGGGTTAACATCCAGACAAATTGGTAGACCTTGATTGTGCTAAGGAAAGTCACCAGCAGAGACTGCCAGCACAAGATCACCAGTATGTTCTACCAGTCGGAGGTTACCAGCAGAATTGAAGATTCGTTCTCCCAGAGTCTTAGAGACAAAAAGAAGATTCGTCTGAGGAATATACTGACAAAGTAAGACTTTAAGGAAGGATATCCTTAAAGTCTATCAGTTCAAGACACCAGTTGTGATTCCTCGTACTGACGAATAGAGCCGTTCTGACACAAAGAGGTCTGTGTCAGAAAAAGCGGACACAAGCATGGCACTTTCCGGAAATTCCTACCTGCCGCCGTCAGAAGGACATGCGAGGACAGAGACTTTTTCGGATGTGTCCAAACGGCTAGAATATTTGAATGGGATCCCTCGGCTATAAATACCTGGGATCCATCAACATTCAATGTTCTTGGCCAACTCTTCACCTACCGAAAGACTGAAATTTATTACGCTCAAGCAAGTAAAAGCATACAATTTTCGAGGCCTTTCAAAAGGCTATCCGTGTGTTGATTTATTCAAACACGAGACTTCAAGCTTCCAGCTTGTAAGTTACAGACCTCGCTTGGTGTTCTTTCTCTTTCTGAGGAAGAACATAGCAGCTCTAGAGCCAGCCAGCTCTTGAGTTATTACGGGCAGTTTGCCGTAGAGGATTTACGTTCTTGGGAGAACTCAACACCCAACCAGTTAGAGGAGGAGATCAAAGTGACGTGCTCGCACTCCATCCATCTGACGAAGAGTTGAAGAAGGACAAGGACCGGGAGCGGTTGATCCAGTGGACTGGTAGACGGGGCATCTACCAGCTGGAGATAGATCGTAGGACTCTTTGTACCGGATTACTCTTATAGTGAATTTCCAGTGAGTCGACTGGAGAGTGGACGTAGATCAGTTGATCGAACCACTATAAAAATCCTTTGCCTTTATCTGCTTTCAGTATCTAAATTTGTATTTGAAACCCAGCACTCAAGTGCTGGTGTATATCTGAAAACTGATAACTGTGCAAACTAGACTTAAAATATTCTAAGTGTTGAGCTATCAGCTGACCAGCCAGTCAGCCAGCCAGCTGAGCAACCAGCAGGACAGAGTGCAAGTTAGACTTATAAGTTCAATATTTCCGCTGCGTAACGTTATACACTCTGATAAACCGGGACCATCAATCACGATTGTTGAGGGTCAATCCACATTTACTTTTTGATGATTAGCTTTGTACATGCATGTCTGGTTTGCAAGGCAAAGTTCTCATTTGTCTTTGTTTTTGAAAACCTGATATGCTAGACATATGCTTGAGCTTAGCTGGTACTACATCATGAACTTTTGAATGTGAAATGCCATTTACCCTGAGTTTGACCTTGTTTGAGACAAAATAGGAATGAGCTTTACACCTAGAAATGATTTAAGCCATTGTTTGATCTTTGTGCCTTTAGATGCTTTTGTGTTTCAAATGAATTTCCCTTTGCACCTAGATTTTGAGCCTGAGCCTATTTCTTGTTTACACCTGCTTAATGTTAGTCAATTTCCATACACGTCCTAGTCTAGAGGATTAATTTGACTCAGTTTTCCCTTTAACATTGAGGACAATGTTATGTTCAAAGTTTGGGGGGGTACCACTTCTACTCGTAGTGTTCTTTTTGTAAATTCCCTACCCTGAAAAGATGGAAAGATAAGCAAATTGCTGGCCTGAAAAGAAAAAAGAAAAAACTAGAAAAGAGATATGTATGAATAAGGATGTCTTCTCTCTTATATATCAATTCAGCCATGCGTTATAGTGGTATATGTGTAAAAAAAAAAGGGAGAGAAAAAGTTGAAAGACAAAGGTAGAATAAGTCCAATGTTAGATTGAGAAGGACTATGCCTCTAAACTCAAGTCACTTTACCCAAATTTCCTTACCTCGAGCCTTGGCCTAACATTAGAAGCCTTGAAAGTCCTTTTAACTAAGTGGGATGTAAATCCTATTAGTGGAGAACAAGAGAAAGCGAGGGTAGAAGAAGAAAAATGGCATTGATGAGCATGAAGGCTTGAATAAGTTGTTAAAGTTAAGCTTTATTATACTTTAGCTATCTTGAAAGTTGATTTTTCTTTTTGAACTTTGATTGTTGAAACCGATGAATGTATATTGTTAAACTTTGAAAAGAAAGAGGACTGAAAGTTAACAATTTTGAGAGTTGCCTTTCATGCTTTCTTTTTAAACTTTTGCTGAGGGATTTTTTTTTAAGAGGAGATTGACTAGTTTGACTTATTGCTATTAAATTTGAGTAGTGCTTTTAGTTTCGTTTGGTTGCTTGAGGACAAGCAACATCTTAAGTTTGGGGGGTGATAACTCTCATAAAGAGTTATCTTTTGATCTCTTCTTATATACTTTAGATGTTGTTTTGAATAAGATTGGTCTCATTTTAGAGTCCTTTTTGGTATGATTTGCATCTTTGTGATTATTGCTTTCTACTTTAGCTATTCCGAGTTTTAATAAGTTTTGGAAAGCTTTTTGTGAAGTTTTTGGTCAGGTTCGGAATGCAAGAGCTTACCTACCGCATTATGGCTAGTGGTCATGCTTGAGCATGGGAAATGCAAAAGGGCTGGATGAAGAGGACCTTCTCTCTTCGGGACCACTTGAAGACAAAGATAAAGTCCCTTTTTGATCTTGTCTGCCAAGAGGACAGATGTCATAATGGAAGCCGAACTCTTGTCTGGGAGGAACAATGACACTTCTACACGTGGAAGAATCCCAAGAAAGGAAGAAGGACCTACGGTGATGGGAAGAGATGAGAAAATATCAAGGAGATAGAGTGCTCTTGGAAAGGAGACGACGAAGAACATACATAATCATACCACACGAGCAGAGGAAGATAGAGTAACAAGCTTGGAGGAGAAGCCATTGAAGATAGAGAGATCATCACTTATAGTTTGATTTAATCTTTTGAGTTGTACACGATGGTGAATGATTTCCTATTTTATTTTGTTCTCTTTGCAAGTATGAGCTAACTATTTTTTTACACTTGGATTGCGGAACAATTACTTATGCTTGATTATATGTTAGAATGATGTTTCGTATGTCTGAGTTTGTCTTTGATTTTGTTTAATCTCATTTCTTGAGCACGAAAGTGGAAAGAAATACATCACCTATAGAGACCGGAAAGAGAAATAGGCCGAGAAGATCATATGCAATTGTGTTATTCCCATAGGCATATGAGATAATGCAACTTAAAGAGAACCAGAATTTAGGATTCCATCACTTGAATACTATGGTAAGCATAGACATATGATGCATAGTAGGAAAGTGTAGATCTAGTAGAGCGGAAGCTTGCTAGGAAGATTTTGAGAAAGTTCTGAGGCTCGGATGATTGCGAGACAAAAGCTCTAGCATGTAGGATAGTAGGAGTAAATTATCTTCCATAACCCGAGTGTATCCTTTACCATTGTGACTAAGTTAGAAAGTACTCCCTCCATCCCGTTTAAATAGGCCCTTTTCATTTTGAAACATTAATTTTGGAGCTAATATTTAGTAGCTAATTGTGATTAATAATAAAATTGGCAAATGTAATTAACTTATTTAAGGCTTAAACAAGTTAATTACGATTGCCAATTTTATTATTAACCACAATTAGCTACTAAATACTAGCTCCAAAATTAATGTATCAAAATGAAAATGGCCTATTTAAGCGGGACGGAGGTAGTATATGATTATTTTGTGGGACAAAGAATTATTACTGGTTTTAGCTCTATTTAGAATCATAGTTTATGATTATTTATGTTTTGAGTAGAGTTAGTGACAAACATCCTTTATTTGCAAGTAATTCTTAGTGCACGGTTTAACTTACACTCTCTAGGGTTCGATATCTGGTCTCTAGGACTATATTACTTGTCGATTGTGTATACTTGCGCATAGTTCTATAGGTACACTATAGCACACAATAATAGCTCTCGGCTTAGGATCCACCTTTCAGTTGTCCTCTTCAATACGAAGCTTGACAACCAAATCTTCAAGAGACAATGACCTTTTGCTTATGCTTAAGGTAGCTCTTGAAGTCCTTCCAGGAAGGAGGCAACTTCTCAATGACTGCAGCCACATTAAAGGCATCGGGGAGTAACATCCCCTCGGCGTGAACATTGTGCAAAATGAGTTGAAATTCTTGCACTTGTTCCACCACCAATCTATTGTCAACCATTTGGTATAACAAATACTAGGCCACAACGTACTTCTTAGTACCCGCATCCTCCGTCTTATACTTTCTTTCTAGTTGTTCCCATAGTTCTTTTGCGATGTTTACATCACAATACACGACATACAATGGATCAACTAGAAAATTTAGTACAAAGTTTTGACAAAGAAAGTCGCCTTGGCACCAATTGTCGAGGGTAATTCTTTTGTTGTTGTCGGTCTCATCATCAGCAAGCTCGGGCTTGTCTTCCTTCGTTACCATGTCTTGAAGTCCACTCCTCCAAATTTAAAGGGCTTGTCGGCTTGGGCATTCGGATCATGTCTGTTGTTGGTGTTGCTTCCTCCGGCACCATTGAGAGTGTGATCAGCCATCTTAGATCTTGAGAAGTAGAGTAATTCGTCTTGCGATGGTTTATAAACATAGATTAATTACTTTAATGAATCAATGTGGGATACTTTATTTATTACATGTTCACTTCATGTAATAATCTCACCAACCGTGTCACTTCGTGGACTCATTTCTCACTCACCGGAATTCGAATTTGAGAAACTAAATATACCACGATCATCTACTCTTCGCGAAGATTACGTTGGTAATATTTAATTACGACAAAATTAAATATTTCATATCGGAAATTTACTACGAAGTACCCGAATTACCAACAAATTCGCCAATTTATCATTTTACATAAACATATACTGCATTTATTTAATCTTTCAACAATTAAGTATCGGCAAAAACTTGCATTAGGCAGGCCTAAACGGTTTAGGCGGGTTTTATCCTACCCAAATGGGTTGACCCATCCCAATTAGGGTTTATTAATCCCAATTAGGGTATATTATATGGGTTTGGGCTTGGGTTAATGGATAAAACCCGCCTAAATCGTTTAGGTCTGCCTAACCAAGACCTTCCCTTAAGTATCAGCGTGCGTGGGTCCTCAAATTCCTGCTCCACAAATAATAACGATAATTACCTGTTATTGGATAATCACTCCATCCAATCATGCATCAGAGTTTTATTTGATTATTATAATTAGATTATAAAGAGAAACTTTAGTTTAGAGATAAATTAATAACAAATGAAGACGTGAAGTCCGCACTTTTAACTGCCAAATCGCAACGACGAATTCCGCTCTCTCAAAATTTAAAATATTTCCGCTTCTTCTTTTATAAACTTCCACCACTATTTCGTTTCTTGCACATGCATGAAATTTGATCTTGTGATCGATTCTCCCTCCCATACAATATCTTGCCTCTTCTTTCCCTTGAACAAACAAGATTTTCTTGGGTTTCTTGATAACTAACGCAATGCATGTTTGATGATGAGTTGAGTTGAGTTGAAATCATGAAGCGTTTCATCAGCTGCTTCAAACCATCAAACCAGGACGACGACCCAGCTCTGCCCAGTACCACTACTCTAAATAGACGGAGTAGTGGTTTTCCTGGTATATTTGTTCTTGCTTGAATATCATATATATCAAATCTCTGATATATATTTCCATCTCTATAGGTGTTTTTTATTTTATTTCACTCTCATCTAATCTGTGTATACATTATATACGTATAGTTCTTGGTGAATGAGATCATGTCAAGAATTGTTTTCTTGAATCGTTTGTTGCAGCTTTGTTTAGAATGAGTTTCATATACATACATATTTTGGTGCAGCTTGTGCATCAAGAAGTGGGAATAGTAATGTATCTGTAGGTAGAAGGGAAGGGGCGACTCCAAATCAGGCAACAAAATTCAGATATCGTGACATTGTTAGAGCAACACAAAACTTTAGAGCAGATTGGATTCTTGGTGAAGGTGGGTTCGGATCTGTTCACAAAGGTCAGCTAAGCACAGGAGAGGTACGTGCATGCATATATATATATATATATAATCCAATTATTAATTAATGTGAAGAATGAAAAGTAGATATAATTATATGCAGGAGGTTGCAGTGAAAAAGCTAAACCGGAATGGGCCTCAAGGGAAGCGAGAGTTCTTGATGGAGGTCTTCCTGCTCACAACCTTCGATCATCCTAATATTATCAAGTTGATAGGCTATTGCACTCATTGCTGCCAATATCTTCTAGTTTATGAGTTGATGCCATTGGGGTCTCTCCAAGATCATTTATTTGGTAATTACTCTCTCTCTCTCTATATATATATATATATATATATATATATATGTATATGTTGTTGCAATTAATTAATTTGATGATGATGATGAGATCATTTATTTGGTTTGGGTTTGGGTTTGGGTTTGGGTTTGAATAATTAATATTGTAGATGTTACACCTGATAAAGCACCCCTAGAGTGGAGTACAAGGATGAAGATTGCGGCAGGAATAGCAAGGGGATTACATTATCTGCATAATGAAGCCAACCCACGAGTCATATACAGAGACCTAAAGCCTTCCAACATTCTTCTGGACCACGGATTCATGCCGAAGCTGTCGGATTTCGGACTGGCTAAGCTGGGTCCCACCGGTGATGAAACCGGTGTGGTTGACACGGCGGGCGGAACGCTTGGCTACTGTGATCCCATATATCTACAGAGAAGTTGGCTCACTTACGAATCCGACGTCTACAGCTTCGGAGTCGTGTTGTTCGAAATCATCACCGGCATCAGGGTTTGTGACCCTGCTCGCGACCGAAATTATCTTCTTCAATGGGTAT
>JAPKLW010004143.1:14524-30263 GCA_026898455.1 Plectranthus barbatus
AAATCAAATCAGTAATTACCCTTATTTTGTTATAATATAAGCAATAATCTATTAATGCAATTTTCCCTCTCACTCATTCCATAATTTATAAATAAACTGCCTTTTTAGTTTCAAGAATCATTTGCACTTTCATTGTAGCTCATTTCTATGGAGGAGGCAAAGCAACCATGTTTGAGCATTCTGATGTTTCCATGGTTAGCTCATGGCCATATATTCCCCTATCTTGAACTAGCCAAGAATCTCTCCAAACACAACTTCAAGATTCATTATCTATCAACTCCCATCAATCTCACTTCCATCAAGAAACTTCTTCCACCTGATGCTGTTCCAATCCATCTCATCGACTTCCATCTCCGGTCACCCCCCGACTTCCCACCGGAATACCACACCACCAAGAACACACCTCCAAATCTCATGCCTAAACTCCACGAGGCCTTGCATCAATCAAAATCCGAGTTCTCCTCCATTATCTCAACCCTGAAACCCGATCTCCTCATCTACGACTGCTTTCAGCCGTGGGCGGCTTCTATTGCTTCATCTTTAGGCATTCCAGCAGTTCATTTTGCTGTGTCTTCAGCTTCAGTGTATGCATACTACTACCATCTCTTCACGCAGAAATCCTCGCCTTTCCCTTATGATGCGATGTACATTCGCGACTACGAGGAGAAGGCTTTCAAACGTACGATTGTTGCGAAGATGATTGAAGAAGATGATGTGGACCGTGGATTTGCTCATTACAAACAGTCCAAGGAGATTGTCTTGATCAAGTCGTGCACAAGCCTCGAAGGGAAATACCTCGATTACTTGTCTCTGTTGTCTCAGAGAAAGCAGATCACCGTTGGCTCTCTCATCACGCCAACAACCAAGGGCGAGGATCACTCGGAGATCATGCAGTGGCTGGTAAGCAAGAAAGGATTTTCAACTGTTTTCATCTCAGTTGGGAGTGAGAACTACCTGTCCAAGGATCAGATGCGTGCGATAGCAAAAGGGTTGGAGATTTCCGGAGTTAACTTCATTTGGGTGGTGAGGTTTCCTGGAGGAGAGAAAGCAGAGAGAGAGAGAGAGGAGGCGCTGCCGGAGGGGTTTCTTGAGAGGGTTGGGGAGAGAGGGATGATCGTGGAATGGGCGCCGCAGGATAAGATTTTAGCGCATCCAAATACTGGAGGTTTCGTCAGTCATTGTGGATGGAACTCGACTCTAGAGAGCATACATTTCCGCGTCCCGGTTATAGGCATACCTTTCAAGATTGATCAGCCGTTTAATGTTAAACTGATGGTGGAGGTTGGTGTTGCTTTGGAGGTTGAGAGGGACGAGAATGGAGACTTCAGTGGTGAAGCGTTTGCAAATGCGATTAGTGAGGTTGTTGGGAAGAATGGGGAGGGAATGAGGGAGAAAGCTGCAGAGTTGAGTGACAAGATGAAGAGGGAAGAAGAAACAGCCATTCCTGAAGCTGCTCAGCAGCTGCGGCGGATTTATATGGAGAGCAAGCAGCAGAAGTAACTGATCATTTTTGAATAGACCGAGGATTCAACATCATCATCATCATCACTTCATTACTTTTAAGATTGTGTCTCGTAGTGATGTAAGATTCTCCATCAAACTAAATTATGGTTGGTACCTTTTATTGAATAAGTCTTGATCATTTTCTGGTTCATTGGGTTGATTAGCCAGTGAAATTTGGGAGAAGAAAACAACTCTATCCAATTTGGTGTCAGAAAAACATGAGAGCTTTGTGAACACAAGTTACAGTCAATCTGCAACAATCAATGTGTATAATAAAACTATAAAAATGGAGTAATCCAGTTCCAAAAAATGCATCACATATCAAATAGCAACCAAAATTTCCAATCAAGAAAATCAGTATGGCAAGTCTAATGAAGTCAGTATCTCTTGCCTCATCTTCTCAACAGTGTTGCTTCCATCACTCCCAAGGCTCAATGTGGCTGTGAATGTCAACACCTTCTCATCATTAACATTGACTCTTGCCTCCAAAACCTCAGCCTGATGCTTCTCCAGAATCTTGAGTATATCGAGCACGGAGCCGCGTCTGAAGGGCAGTTGGATGGCCAAGAATGTGGCAGAACTGGAGATTGTGAGATTCACAGAGCTGGGATTTGAACATCTAGAAAGAAGAGGCCTTTCAGCCTGGAGCACTTTCCTCTGGAACCTCACCAGCCCTTCCAATCTCTGCGTCTCTTCTTGAAGGTATTTTATGTAGTTCACTGTGTCGCCTACTATCCTCTCTTTGCAGGGCTGCAGCAATTCACACAGTTGAAATCATATTCATTTAATCAAGAACATGATATAATGGAGCTGATTCAATTCTGCTGAATCTTGTATTCAACTCAAAATATCCATCTCATACATACAAATCAGAAACATAGTTTTCCACCCCCAAATTCGTATGAATCTACAGCAGTTCAATCAAATGCACGAAAAAAAAAAAAAAAACCATGCATAATCAAGAAGCAGGGCATCCATTCAGCACATATGAATATACGATCGATCGGGGAAATGTAAAACAATCTCAAAATCGAGCAATCATGTTCGTAAACAATCACATGTCCAAGATTTTCAAATGCTTTCAAATAGAAACAATCACAGCCATGAATTAGAGCAAAAACGAAATCCCAAACGAGGGGTGGGTGGGTAGGGTGGCGATGGATCGACCTTGTAAGCATTGAGGAGGGAAGGCACCATTGATTGAAGAAGGAAGAAATTCTCAGACATTTGCTCCCTCCTCCTGCGCTCTTTGTAGGAGCTTTCAGAGTCGGTTTTCTGCCTTTTCGTGGAATTGAGGCTGCTCTGTTCGTGATTGGGGATTTCTGGAGAAGGAGAGAAATAAGATAATGGAGGGATGGCAGCATCATTATATCCCTCCATGATTCCCAGAAACAGCCTTTTCAATTCCTCTTCTTCAGATTCTGGGTTTCTCACCACCCCTTTTCGTCTCTCACTCATCTCGATCATCAAAATGTGTTTTTTTTTTTTTTTTATTAACACATTTTGGCGGGGGATTAGTTTTCTCTATTTATTCATGCATGTAACCATGAGTGAGAAGATTTTCCAAATCGGGCTAGTCTTTTCGAGCAAGGAAGCTGTTAGAATCTTTGCTGCAGACATCTTTTTGAGAGAGAGAGAGGAGAGAGGTCCCCTGCTCTGCTATGTAGACTGCTTAGCAATCCGAATTTTCTTGATATTGTTAGTTAATGATAGCATGAAGAATTATGCTTCCATTAAATCTGGACCGTTGATGCAACTGGTAGAGTCTGACAGCCGTTCGTTCGACGAATTATTTATTTATTTATTTATTATTATTATTATAGTTGGTTTTCAAACTTTCGAAGATAGGCAATATAATGAAATTAAATTGCAACTTTGCACAATCGTAGGGATAATGAAGCTATCAAAAAGTTGTATACTTTTTAGGATCTCAAAATATAATAGATAAAAGCGAAGAGCCTGCCATACATGTTACCAAAATATATTTAAGTCAAATTTATGTAACGGCCCAGGAAATTGAAATTTGATATACATTTCAGAAGTCTTTCATTGTTGGAACAAGCTGATATGTTGCAAAACGATGACAATTTGGCATACGAATTAAAGACAAGAAAATAAAGAACACAAGATTTACGTGGTTCGGCAATGTGCCTACGTCCACGGCGGAGCAGTCGATTTTATTGATTCAGTATATCTCAAATACATCAACATATCATGTATTTATACTAAAACCCTACAAGGTGTAAAATCGACTGCTACGCTCCTCTCGCTACGCTCGCTCCGCTCCGCTCGCAGCAGGCATCTGCCTGCCTCCTTCCTTTGTCAGTATATGAGCCACACTAACATGATATATAATCAATCATCGGACTATAAAAATATATGTATATATACACATATTTTATAATACAAGTTTGAAGAAATTAACTATAATTATATCATTAAAAATCTGTTATCTAATCATTCCCAAATATATATAGGTCATATAGGATAAGTAATTAATAAATAAACCATGCAAATGTAACATGTCTGGCGAAATATATATGTAGTGAAAATGAAATGTGGATAGTAATTTCGGCAATTTTTTGTGGGTAGTGAGAAGGAGAGCTGGAGTTTCCGGTGAACATCTGCCGATGTGCGCAACGACCACCGCCCTTGCTCCGTGTCTTCACCCTGATTCTCTTTGGCCCTCTCGTTGCCCCCTCCCTTTGGAATTGGCGGCAAGCATGGTTTAAGTGTTTTGTTCGTGTTTCTTGGGTACCAGGCCATGCTGACCCGTTCCGGCCTGTTACTCATGGACTCCAACCTAATCCTGATCGGATTAGGCCTTTGGGTTCCATGACCGGATCTGCTACCGGCCTTCAAGCTCGGACCTCCTCTGATGCAGCCTCGGCCTTGGATCTCCGAATCAGTGTACCCACGCCTCGCCTCTTATCGAAGGGACTTGAAGTTTGGCTCAGAACTCACCTTTATGAGTCCTTGCCATCCTCCGGCCACATATAAGATGTAGAAAGGCAGGCTTAGGGTTCGAGGCTCTCAATCACACAAGGGCTCACCGGAAAACCACTCTCTGACGACGGAGTTCTAGAGATAAGGGAGAGCGTTAGAACTTAGAGAGAGAGAGACTGGCGGAGAAACTAGGGTAAGGGTTTCAATCGTGCAAATGAAACCGGGTCTCCACAAATATATAGTAAGTATAGGAAATAACCGCCCCAACTGTCCGCACCCGAACCGAAAATCCAAACCACTATCCAATCCATAAATATAACCAGGAGCTGGGCTTGGATACACCGGGCCTGCTAATTAAAAGCCCAAGACCAAGGCCATACCAAATTATAGTCTCCACCTTGGTCGTGGTTGTAGGGACTTTTCACTTATTGGTTATCATTATTGTCGGTTGCCTAGCAATTCATGCACTAGGACTTTTATGGGCAATGCATAGGTACACTAACTCTTGAGATCAGTACCTGCAGCCACACACAAAGGAATTCCCAAGTTTAGAAAGTGATAGCGTGTTTTGCAACACGCTAAAACTGCAAGTGTACAGACCACTGCAGATGGCAAGTTATAATTTATCGAACACGAAGATTGCAGGCTCGGAATACACTCAAGCACTAAAATACAGTTATTTTATTACTATTTAGACGATCTGAATAAAGAGATTGATTTATTTAAAACTAGACAATAATTAAAATAAACAGGTGAGTTATTAAAATTGAGAAAATAAGAGAAACTAGGATTCCAGGGTAATCCACTTTGAAGAACTATCAAACAATCATTTATACAATCCGATTCCAATTTAATTTCCAAAAATGTGAGTTAATCTCATAAATGTTATCAGGCGACCCTCTCGGACTCTTAACCATAACATAGAAATAAAAGACCTAGTGACTCCTCTCGGATGCGCAAAAAGACTTTTACTCTTGATAAAACCTTAGATTTTCAAAATCCTTCAACAGTTCAAATTCCTCTCGAACAATTGACCTATCAAATCTAATTATTCTGCATCTTAATCAATAAACTAGACCTCTCGGTTAAAAAATTACCAATTCGAATTACAATCAATGGCCAGTATCTTGTAACTAAAGAAAACCTCAGATATAATTAAAACATCAATGGAACGGGAAAATCAAATCATATAAACGATCGAATGAAATTCATCAAGTTTCAAAACCCTAGAATCCACAAGGGGATTTAGTTAATCATGCTAAATTCCATGAAAACAAGCAAGTAAAGAGTCAAGAATACAGAAAACATGAAAACCCAAAACCCGTAGTCTTCAATCTTCAGTCTTCAATCTTGCTCTTTAAGTCTTGTGTTGTTTCAGCTCTCTTTGGCTCTTAGAACTCAAAAATATGGTGGAAGGATCGAATTTATGACTTGGGAGGCTCTATTTATACTTATCTTCTTCAAATCTGAAAAAATATGGGATTTGGGCCAAAAATTCGTCAAAATAACCCGAACGGCGACCCATAAAACACGATCGGCGATCGGGATTCTTGTGCATGGGTCGTCGTTCGTGTGCCAAAGGAAAAATGGTGAAAATTACAAAAACGGCGACCCCGAAGCATAAACGGCGATCGTCGTTTTTTGTAATCTGGGTAGCCGTTCTTGTCACGAACGTGCGTAGTCTCACGGTTTTGGCCATAACTTTCACTCTCGAACTCCGATTGACCCGATTCCAGTTGCATTGGAAAGATAACTCAATGATCTATCTATTGTCTTGCTCCATTAGCTCGAATTTCATGTGTGGAGGAATTCGTGACTGCTTCTTTGAACATCAACTGCTTTCGGTATGAGTTTCCATTGAATTTTGGCCAAAAACGTTCAGTCTTTTCTCACTTCTTCCTCTTCCAGATGCAAACGAACATCGATTGGCTCCATGACACTCAGTCATATCCTGTAAACGGCTCCATTGTGCGTGAAACTTGCATAAACAACCCAAAACCAAACCAAACGTAATATATTCTAAAAGAGTATGAATACGACACAGAAATATCACTTAATGATCTAATCCAAGGCAAATAGCTAGCAGATTCACAGTAATAATAAATGCACAAAATGAGTGTTTATTAGAAAGATTACAAAACACAAAGTTAGAAGTTAAACTTATTAACTCCAGAAAAGAATTACACAAAGTTAAACACATAGTGATAAAACAGTACACAAAGTAAGCAGGATTAACAATATCTCAAAGAATCAAATTTAATCATGCTCAAAATTAAGGATAGTTTTGCAGGACATAAACTTTTCTAAAGACAAGCATTTTGTACCCATGTCTGCAGGATTAAACTCAGATGCTATCTTCTTTAGAGATATTATGCCCTTATCTACAATGTACCTAATGAATTGATATCTTACATCTATATGCTTTGTTCTATCATGAAAAACAGGGTTTCTACATAATTGGATGGCTGATTGTGAATCAGAAAACACAATAGGATCCGACTTAAGGTATTTAATCTTAGAAGTAATCCTGTTAGCCAAATAGCTTCCTTAAATGCATCAGTCATAGCAATGTATTCAGATTCAGTAGTAGATAAAGCCACAATAGGTTGCAATTGAGATTTCCCGCTAACACGTGCACCACACAAGGTAAAAACATAGGAAGTTTGATTTCCTATTATCTCTATCGTTCGCATAGTTAGAGTCAACATAAATCATAAGGGTAACATCATTAGAATGTTTTGAAAATCTCAAGCCAGTGTTTTGTGTGTGCTTTAGGTATCTGAATAACCATTTAAAGGCTTCCTAGTGAGGCTTACCAGGATTTGACATATATCTGCTCAGTAAGCTCACACTATAAGCTATATCAGACCTAGTACTCACCATAAGATACATGACAAAACCAATAACATTAGTATAGGGGACATGTTTCATTTCATCCATTTCAGAATCAGTCTTAGGACACTGATCCTTACTTAACAAGAAGTGAGAAGCAAGAGGCACATTGACAGGTTTGGCATCACACATAGAAGATTTATCAAATATTTTGGCAATGTAAGCAGACTAGTTGAGAATCAGGGATGACCTATTCCTATCCCTAATTATATCCATGCTAAGAATTCTTCTAGCATTACCTAAGTCTTTCATCTTAAAGTGTTTACATAGATGGGTTTGCACATGCTTCACAGAGTTCATGCTTGGACTAACAATTAGCATATCATCTACATAAAGAAGTAAAAAGGTAGGTATGTTGTTCTCAACCTTAAAATACAAACAATGATCATGAATACTTCTTTCAAATTTCAAAGACTTCATTACATTGTCAAATTTTATGTTCCATTGCCTAGGTGACTATTTCAAACCATACAAAGCCTTCTTAAGTAAATAGACATAATCAAGATGTTTTAAGTCACAAAAGCCTTCGGGCTGATTCATGTAAATGCAAACATCTAGGCCACCATATAGAAAAGCAGTAGTAACATCCATTTGAATAATCTCCCAATTAAAATAAGCAACCAAGGCAAGCATAATTCTGACTGTAGTAAACTTAACAACAGGGGCAAATATTTCAGAGTAGTCAATGCCTTCCTTTTGGGTAAATCCTTTAGAAACTAAAAGGTGTCTTATACCTAAGAGATTTACCATCATGCTTAATCTTGTAAAGTCATTTACAGTCAACCACAGAGTTATTACTAGACCTAGGCACAAGAGTCCAAGTTTTATTTTCATATAGGCTGTTCATTTCATCCTGCATAGCCTGTTTCCACATTTTAGAGTTAGGAGATTGAATTGTTTGTTTATAAGTTTTAGTTTCATCACCATCTAACTCTTCAGACACATTTGAAGCATGCATAGTGAGGTCATATTCATCAAACTTCCTATTGACAGTCACTTGCCTTCTAGGCCTATCTCTAACCAGTTTATAATCACTCAGAGAGTCATACATAGGATCAGGATTAGAACTGGAAGCTCCACCTTGCTCAGAAATATCATGACATGCATTTTGATCAACATGTTCATTTTAAGAAGGTAAACACTCAGATTCAGCATGTTGCATGTTCATATATTCCCTTTGAATGTCATTGTTATCATGCTTAGACTGCTCCACCTCATTAGAGGTACCCTCATGCATAGTAAGGGGATCTGAACTAGTTTTGCAGGGAAAGACAAACTCATTGAAAGTGATATCTCTGTTAATTATGACTTTATAGTCTAAGTCAGACACACATCATACTCTATAACCCTTAATACCCTCGGGATATCCTAGGAAAACACACTTCCTAGCTCTGGGATCTAGCTATCACCTCTTTGGTGAATGTAGGAAGCACACCCAAACACTTTCAAATTGGATAAGTCAAGAGGTTTGTTATAGAAAACAGACTCAGGACACTTGCCTCTTAGAGGGACAGAGGGAGATCTATTTATTAGGTAAGTAGCAGTCATAACAGCTTCACCCCAGAAGGATTTGTTTAAACCACTTATAGACATCATACACCTTACTCTCTCAAGAATGGTCATATTCATCCTCTCAGCAACTCCATTTTGCAGAGGGGAATAAGGGACAATCATATGTCTCCTTATACCACTAACCTCACACAAGTCATCCATTTGGTTATTACAAAATTCTAAACCATTGTCTGTCCTAAGCGTTTTAATTCTCTTCCCTGTTTGGTTCTCTATTAGTGTTTTCCAAATTTTAAACACATTAAACACCTCAGACTTGTGACTCATTAAGAAGACCCAGACTTGCCTAGAAAAATCATCTATGACTGAGGGGTATTAGGCCCCCATACATCAGCATGAAGGTATTTCAATATGGTGGAACTTCTAGGGGTGTTAGGTGGGGTGTGTGCAGGGAATGTAACTCTACTCTGTTTCCCTAGAATGTAATGTTCACAAAAATCTAAGGCAACAACCTTATCAGACCCAAACACACCCTCTTTCTTTAAAAGTTCTAAGCCTTTATTACTCATATGTCCTAGCCTTCTATGTCATAGTTTAGACACACTTAGATCAGAGGAATTCACATTGTTCACACAAGGGTCATGTTCAGCACTGCAAATATATAGATTATTCCTTTTTTTCAGCTTTAAAAATGACTAAGGAATCCTGCATTATCTTCATGATTAAACCCCTTCCCCATCTCCCTTCTAACCAATCATCCTCAAGGGCAGAGCAAGAAAGAAAATTAAAGCATAGATCAGGCACATACCTAACATTTTTTCAGAGTATAAGCACAACCATCAACAAATTTCAGTTTAATATAACCTATTGCTTCTACTTTGCATTTCTTTTCATCAGCTAATAGTATATAACCATTCTCAACAAGTTCTAGATTAGAAAAATGTTGTTTGTGTGGGGAAATATGGTAAGCGCAACCAGAGTCAACAATCCAATCAATAGAACAGAACTTTCCAGTACAAGCATATGCATAGGGGAGAGAGTTCATGCAATCAGAATTAGCAAGCATATAGACATCACCTAGGTTCTCTCCTTTTGCCGCATTTACATTAGAGTTACTACTCTCACCTCTTTCCCTCCTAGGCTTTGTACACTGCCTAATGTAGTGACCATACTAACCACAGTTATAGCATTTTCTTCCCCTAGACCTGGATTTAGACCTGCTCCTATTGTCAGACTGGTTTTTCTTTCCTTCCCTAGTATTATAATTGTTATTAGACCTGTTTTTATCATTTCCAGTCCTGGACCTGCCCCTAACATTTAGAATTTCATTATTACTGCCTCTATTTCTTTGCTCTTAAGTCCACTCATGATTGTTTCTAAGTTCACAGAGTCCCTGTCATACTTAATGGCAGACTTAACATCATTGTAGGAGTCAGGTATGGCATTCAATAGGACTATAAGGGCGTATTCATCTAAATGCTCATCTCCAGTGAGCTTAGTATCCTGAATCAGTTTATTAAAGACATCTAAGTTCTCATCTATGTCTTTATTTAGATCTAATTTAAACCTAAAGAAGGTTTCTAGCAAATACATCTTACTAGGTAAGGAGGTTTCTATGAATAGAGACTCTAACTTGTCCCACAATTCTTTAGCAGTCTTAATCTTACCTATCTTTCTTCACACAGAGTCAGACAGAATAAAATGATTATTGAGCAAGCAAGTTCATCTATCTTAGTGCGTTTTCTCAAGGGTATCACTATCTAAGAACTCAACAGTTATGGCCCTTAACACTTTTTGTTGGATCATTAGACATTCAATCTTTTGTTTCCACACAGTAAAATTCGTTTTACCATTGAAAGGAGTCATACCATGAGAAGACATGCCAGAAGCCATTTGATAAAATTTTTTGCACACAAGGGACGATATATACACACAGGTATGACAAGAAAACAAGTTTTAAGAATGTACTAAGATCGGCACACAACCAGGGACAAAATTGCAGAGAATTTACAAAAAATTAGAATACCAGATGCCACGCAGCAAAACACTTAATAACGCATTCAGTACAGAGCACAACACTGATAGCATATTTTGCAACATGCTAAAACTGCAAGTGTACAGACCACTGCAGAGGGCAAGTTATGATTTATCGAACACGAAGATTGCAGGCTCTAAATACACTCAAGCACTAAAACACAGTTATTTTATTACTATTTAGACGATCCGAATAAAGAGTTTGATTTATTTAAAACTAGGCAATAATCACCAAAGTAGACAATAGGATAATTAAGGTTTGGAAAATAAGAGAAGCTAGGATCCCAGGGTAATCCACTTTGAAGAACTATCAAACAATCATTCATACAACCCAATTCCAATTTAATTTCCAAAGATGTGAGTTAATCTCATAATTGTTATCAGGCGACCCTCTCGGACTCTCAACCATAACATGGAAATAAACGACCTAGTGACTCCTCTCGGATGTGCAAATGGACTTTTACTCTTGATAAATCCTTAGATTTCAAAAACCCTTTAACAGTTCAAATTCCTCTCGGACAGTTGACCTATCAAATTTAATTACTCTGCATCTTAATCAATAATTTAGACCTCTCGGTTAAAAAATTACCAATTCGAATTACAACCAATGGTCAATATCTTGTAATTAAAGAAAACCCCAGCCGTAATTAAAACATCAATGGAAAAGGAAAATCAAATTATATAAACGATTGAATGAATGTCAACAAGTTTCAAAACCCTAGAATCCACTAGAAATTTAGCCAATCATGCTAAATCCCATGAAAACAATCAAGTGAAGAGTCAAGAAAACAGAAAACCTGAAAACTGAAAACTCGTGGTCTTGATCTTCAATCTTTAGTCTTGCTCTTCAAGTCTTGTGTTGTTTCAGCTCTCTCTGACCCTTTGAACTCGAAAATATGGTGGAAGGAACGTTTTTGAGTCATGGGATCTTCTATTTATACTTATCATTTTCTAATCTGAGTAGATATGAGATTTGGGCCAAAAATTTGTCAAAATAACCCGTTTGCCGACCCAAAAACCGCGATTGGCGATCGCCAAAAATGCACGTGGGTCGCTGAAGTTGAGCCGTAGAAAAATAGCTGAAATTACAAAATCGGCGATCGCCGAAAATGAGATTGGGTCGCCGAATTTGTGCCGTAGTGAAATGGCTAGAAATGCAAAATCGGCGACCCGGAGATGAAATCAGCGATCGCCGAATATGTAATTGGGTCGCCGAATTTGTGACAAATGGAAATTTGGCTTTTTCGGTCTTTTCTCACTTCTTCACTTTCCCGATGCAAGTTAGCATCGATTGGCCCTATGACACTTAGTCAAATCTTGTAAACGGCTCAATTGTGCATGAAATCTGCATAAACAACCACAAACCAACTCAAACGTAATAATCTTTTAAAGACTATAAATAACATATAAAATCCTCGGAAATTGGTTTAGTCTACGGTCAAAAGTGATCAGATTCACATCAGTAAAATTCACAAAATGAGTGTTTATCAAACACCTAGTATATCTAGGCAGAAAGTCAAAGATTGCAGCAGAATGAGTGACAGAACGCAGGATCTAACCCTAGAAAAAGTAAACACTTAGTAAAACACACAAGAAAAAAGGATCTTAACTTACTGCGGTTATCTAGACAAGAAGGATGTCCAGTAGATCGCGGTTGTCCGGACCGATCTACTGAACCCTAAAAAAAATCTAAAAGTTTCAAGAACAGGTAAAAAAAACCCTAACAAAAAATCTAGACCGACTCGATACGAAGGGAGGTAGGGAAGAACGTGATTATACCTGAGTGGGGGCCCTGTGTGAGGGCACACCCGACTTACCTCGCGTGTTCTGGGGAACAGACGATGCGAGCTCAACAAGAGCTGGTGTGCGGGTCCGCAGCAACCTGGCTCTGATAACACTCTTGGGTATCAGACCCTGCTAACCCGTTCCGGCCTGTTACTCTTGGACTCTGACCTAATCCTGATCAGACTAAGGTTCCACGACCGGATCTGCTACCGGCCTTCAAGCTCGGACCTCTTCTGATGCAGCCTCGACCTTGGTGTAGGGTTTGAGTCTACGATCAACAACATGAGTTGTTATTCAATTCGCAGGATCGTTCTTAGGATATCAAAATAAATGCAATTAAATAAACCATGCAAAGCCTATGCATGCTCCTACAAAATTAATTGTACAAGATGGATTAGAGTTTATACCTTTTTCACCGTTTGATCTACAGGACAGATCGGAGTATGATAACGGTGAAAAACGTTCAGATCTGAAGCGGAATATGAACAAAACGATGGCTTCCTTCTTGTTCCTACAGATCTGATCTTCTGATCTGTATCCCTTGCTCCTTGGAAATCTGGTGAGGATTATTCTACCAAGTTAATTCAGCCGGAGGATTCGATCAGAGAAAATCCCTCCTTCCTGAACAGCCCTAGCCGCCGCCCTCTCTCTCTGTATACTGAGAATGTGTATCACCTCTTACTGATCTAGGGTTTGGCTATTTATAGTGTTAGGGTTTAATGAAACCCTAACCCTAATGGGCTTGAGCAGTGTGTGGGCCAGACCAGGGATCAGATGCAAATAATAAAGTGGGCCCTCTTTTATTAATTAATTCTCTTATGTCCAACCCAGAACATTAATTAATTAATAAAGTATTGTTTTAACCTTCACCACGGTAACAATACTGACTCGCCCCTTTATTACCACGTTATTAGGAACGGGTTGCACCAAACTAACTTGATCCACATATTTAAGGTTTCAGACATTCATTAATTAATTTGGTTTATATGACAATCAACCACAATTAATTAATATCTTATTTTCCTGAATAATACCACTCAACCTTTATCTCTTATGCTTGAATAAATCATTCAGCCTGCAGGACTTAGCATAAAGAACCTTGTGAGCTCATCAGGGAATGTCACCATCCTGGAACGGATATGTTACCATACATCCAGACTAAGCAGACCCCACACAAATCAACAACACCCAAGATGCAGATATGAGAGTACATGTAAGACTCGCCATCCTAGCAAATCAAAGTGCAGTCAACTCATGTGTGCCCCTTATCCTTCAGTAGGGTTTAAGATCATAGAAAGTATGTTGGGATCTGGCTCGTTCATATGTCAATAAGAACGGCGCATCCCACTGTTGATCCCATCAATACATAAGAATGTACCGACACATCAAGTGGCCAGGATAAGCCCACTTATGAACCGATGTGCCGCAGCTTAAACCGGCAGCCTATCCAGGGACCATCTCAGCTGTGATACTCTTTATATCTCGCTAGGTCAAGCGAACCATATGATCCTCTGTGATCTACAACACACCATATGGTCATCCCTATCTACGAGATAAAAGGATATTATAGTTCGTCGTATGTTCACATTATCAGATAGCGAGATTTGTTTAATGTATCAACATAATGAAAGCCAGTATACAAACGCTTGATCAATTATGCTTTTCAGTATACATATCCCAACACTTGGATCTCTGAATCAGTGTACCCACACCTCGCCTCTTATCGAAGGGACTTGATGTTTGGCTCAGAACTCACCTCTGTGAGTCCCTGCCATCCTCTGGCCATAGATAGGATGTAGAAAGGTAGGCTTAGGGTTTGGGGCTCTCAATCACACAAGGGCTCACCGAAAAACCACTCTCAGACGATGGAGTTCTAGAGAGAAGGGAGAGCGTTAGAACTTTGAGAGAGAGAGAGAGTGGCGGAGAAACTAGGGTTAGGGTGCGAATTAAACCGGGTCTCCACAAATATATAGTAAGTATAGGAAATAACCGCCCCAACCGTTCGCACCCGAACCGAAAACTCGAACCACTATCCAATCCATAAACATAACCAGGAGCTGGGCTTGGATACACCGGGACTAGTAATTAAAAACCCAAGACCAAGGCCATACCAAATTACAGTGTTTGTGTTAATTAAATCATAAGTTTAAATTATGTTAGGTCTATCAAATTCAAATGTTTCATATTGGAGAAACAAGAAAAAAATTCTTTGTAGATAAGAGTTCATATAGCTCCCATTAATATGATATTTTTTTGGGTGATATCAAAAACAAAATTGTGAGGGTTTGGTCAACCAAAGTGAACAATATTATACTAATGTTGGAGTTAACAGTTCCAGGATATGTAAATGTGATGAAATTTATAAAAATACATTATGTTAAAAAAAAAAAAAGTTTTGTATATTCATTGTTAGGTTTCATTCAGTCATATAGAAGTGGTCAAGCTCATAATAATTAAGTTGATTACGACTTATACTAGTTAATTTGAATTTGAATATACTCTAATATTATATATTATGTTTTATTTATTTTTATAAGATCGACTTATAAAAGATACCACTATGATTTATGTCGGCTCAACGTGTAGAGTTGTTTAACAATCCAAACACTACAAAAAAAATTGCGAATTTACGACCGATTTGCGACCAAAAAAAAAGGGTCGCGATTTTGCGACCGACTAACAACGGAATTGCGACCGAATAGAAATTTTAATTTTTGCGACGGAATTGCGACCGAATATTCGGTCGCAGATTTTTTGCGACCGATTTTTCCGTTGCTAAATTTTGCGACCGAAAATTCGGTCGCAAAATTCCTTTTTTTTAAAATATGTATATTTTTTAATACGTATTAAGAATGAGATTATTGTTTGGTTCAGTGGTAACGCGCGCGGTACGCGTGCGGGAGGTGCCGAGTTCGAACCCTCTCGGACGCAAGCCACCAGATTTGATGGTTGGACCGGCCGGTTCAAAAAAATTAAAAAAAATTTTTTTGCGACGGAAATTTCGGTCGCAAATCGGTCGCAAAAATTTGCGACGGATTCAATTTTCGGTCGCAATTTTTTTTGCGACCAA
>JAPKLW010004144.1:0-12075 GCA_026898455.1 Plectranthus barbatus
ATACTCGACCTATCAATATAAATAGGGAGAAAAAGAAACAAAGTGGGATTCCAGATCAAAATTCTAGTACTCTTTCAATTTCGATTTATAAAATATCTACGAAATAACATTATATTTAATTCTTTTATTAATTATATTAAGAAATTAAATATTATAATTTAAAATGATTCCCAAACTCATCTTATAAACCAAACATTTTTATTGGAATGGTTAAACCCATACCCATTCCCTCTACTTTCAAACTCATACCTATAGTGATTCCGACACTTAAACCAAACGCCCCCTTAGTTTGGAACTGATCAATCACTTTGGAAAATCTAGCTAGAAACATATCACTAGTTTCAATATCAAACTGAGTTAGTTTGGGATCAATGTTCAAACTGAGTGATGACATCAGTCAACATGGACATGCCAAACTAAATGACAATAGCATGGAATCGCAAATTCCAATCCCCGCACATAGAGACAAAAAGAATCATCTGAGGAATTATGCGGACAAGTTCAGACTTAAGGATTGGAGATTCCTTAAAGTCTGTAAACTCAAGACTTCAGTCTTGATTCCTTGGACTGATTAATGTAGCCATTCTGACACAAAGGTGAACATTCAACATCAAAGTCAGAAAAGCAGGAGCAAGTGCGGGCTTTCCGTAAAAGCACTTGTTCACCACAGAGGATAGAACCATCGGATTGGACAACATCCAATTTTTTTATAAACGACTCTAAAATTTAAATCTATGAATCCTTAACTATAAATAGATGATGCTTCAAGAGATTACACCCACCCAACTTTCGATTTTCAAGTGAGCCAAAATTCTTACTCAATATTCAAGGCTTTCTTAAGCTTGTCGTGTGTCACTTAGTGAACACTAGAATCAGAACATAAGTTCTTGAGTTTACTTGGTATTATTTCTCTCCATGAAAGAACACAAAAGTCAAGTACTTTCTGTACTTCGACTATTACGGGAATTTAGCCAAAAACCATTAGTTCCCGGGAGAACTCTAAAAACTCCAATTTTGCCTCGGAGGCTGCGTAGTGTGGCAACACTCCAGGAAGCTGAGAAGTGAAGGACAACGGAGGGCTAAGCGAGTGATCTAGTGGACGAGCCATTTACGAGCTAGTAATAGATTGTGAGAGCACTCTGTAATCCGACACTTTGTAGATTTCCCGACTCACTTTGAAGACTGGACTTAGGACATTTGTGTCCGAACCACAATTAGCCTTTTATCATTTATAGCTTTCGTTTATCAATTTTCATAATTTTTAAAACTTAACACTCATGTGTTGAAGTATACCTCGAAACTGATTAACGAATATTTGACTTTAAAAGCAAAATTGGACCAACCAAACTTGTGCAGAATGACCAGTTTGAATTAGTGCAAGTTAACTAAAATTTCCAATGTACTTTACAAACTCAGATCTCGGGACCAACAAGTGGTATCAAAGCTAGGTTAGTCCTTTCAGGCTGATTGCTTTGAAGTCGCTTAGGACCAGATCCATTTTCTTTGCTCTTTTCTTGTCTAGCTCACAGGTCACCAAATATTTGTCATGAATATTCCAAAGCTTCCTTCGTACTCAGCTGAGAAGTATGAAATGTGGAAGAAAAGATCCACAATTCAACTCAAAAGCTTCCATCCCGAGATGGTTGACATTCTAGAGAGAGGACGCATCAAGATCATGAATCTTATCATGCCGCTCAGAGCTGTGGGACCTACAACGATTGAAAACCTATAATGTGTGGACCTCACAGGACAAGAGCAGGAATCAACTTGATTCAAAAGCTCACGAAGTTATCCTCTCTTCACTTCCAGAATCTCTCGTTGAAGAGATGATGCAGTTTGATAAAGCCAAGGAGGTATGGGAGTACTTCGGCAGTCTGTGTCAAGAGATAGATCAAATGAGGAGAAACAAGCTCCAATTTTGTGTTGATAAATATTAATCATTCTAGATAATCTCGGGAGAAACCATCAAGGCTATGAAGGCTTCAACATAATCGTGAGCGAGCTAAATGCCTTGGACAGAACCTACTCAACAGCTGACCTGAATGCAAAAATATTTTCCAAGATGCCCAAGAAGGATTGGTTTGTGAAAGAACCAACTTGAAGGAGAAAGATCTTTCCACAATCTCAACAAACAAACTGTTCGCCCAACTATAGGCCCATGAAAGGGATATTTTTTTGGTGAACAAGAATGAAGCTGTGAGAATAGGCAGCTCTCCTAGTGCTGGACATCCCAGATCATGATGATGGCTACTATACATCTGATAAGGAATCAGAGGAAGATGGCCTCCTTGCATTTGTGACTGCTTTTTGGCAAGGAGAATGATGAAGAGGCAGAAATTGAGACTGCACTCACTTGCTCAAATGAACAGTTAAACTTACTACCATCAGTTTCAACCAGTTCAGCATGCATTTTAGATTAAACTGAGTCGCATTGCTCCAACTCAGAAGACATCACGCTAGACATTCTTTCAAAAGAGTTTGAAAATTTTTATGCTTTGAAAAACGTCTTGGCCGGTGAAAACTCCTCATTGAAAAATCTAGTTTTACTTTTGACCAGTGAGATAGAAAAATCTCATTCTGACAATGAGGAACTGACAAAACTCAAAGAAGTTCACACCACTGTGCTTCAAAACTGCGAAAATCTTATAACTGAGTGCAACTTTTTGAAAACTGTATTTCTTGAGCAAGAAGAACGTTTATGATTTTTTTAAGAGGCTAAACTGTATATTCCTTCGCATTGAGTGTATCATTTGGTTACGAGCCTTGCTTTATTTCGCACAACGAGCCCATTCTCATCCCGCTTATTTTTTAACACTCATTTTGTACCAATCACTGATTGGTGGGTTGGGCAATCCACTAAATCCCAAACATGATTGCGAGTGAACTTCAACAACTCTTCTTGCATTGCATTTATCCCATTAGCGGATTGTAGAGCATCAGCAACCTTGGTTGGCTCTATTTAGGAGATTCCTTAAATTTTTAAGGTTGATCGACTTTTGATTCAATTGGCCTGCTATCGATATTTCCTAGACTCTGGGAATTCTGCTTGTCAGAAGTCTTTGCTGAGTCCGCTAGCGTTTATTAAGATCTCAAAAACCTTGCTGGGATCTAGCATATTGAATCTTCAGAGTCTGCTAGACTTGTCTCTTAGCTATACTTGTCTGTTATACTCTTCTAGCGGAGCGGTCTTGAGACTTGTTGAGTGCCCTCAGCAATCTTCATACATTTCTTGGTACTTGTTAGATTTTCGTATCTTCATTGCTTTGCTAGTTTCTTCAGCAATCTTCAGGTCCTTTGCTAGCTCTTCCAGCAACCGATAACAGACAATTCCTATCTCTATTACAACTCAATCAAAATTATCCTATATAGGACTTTTACAATTTCCAGCATATTGGTAAGTTGCTAGAGACTTAATAAACCTAGCTTTGATGCACCAAAACAAATATAAATACAATATGATCAAAAGGGTACAATATTCCCAACAAAATCCCTGTGCGGAGATAGCTTGTAGGTCAATAATCCACGAACCATTGGGAGTGAGATAGGATTTAATAGCGTGACAGCTTGATAATTTTATTTCATCAACTTATAATTCACCGATACAAAGAGGATTAGATAACATAGGGTGGATTGATCATTCCTAGGTGAATTAAATATTGTTTACAACATTCAATTATTTATTGTTGGTTCATTGCGTTCATGACAATATCATGTTTTCTCCAATTGTGAGTCAAGTCAATTTGTGAGATTTTGATTGAAATTGTTTGTGAGATTGTTGTGGAAAAGTGAAGTGAGTTTCTATTTTGAGAGTTGATATTGAAGCATTTATTTTCTTAGTTGATTGTTAGCTAGATAAGATTTAATTGTTTGCCTGGATTTAGAAAAATACTCAACAATTGAAGTGTAGGGTTTTACCGTGAACCGAATCACCAAAACCAAACTGAACCGGATCGATATATGGATATTGCTCATAATTAAAATTCTCAAAACCCTAGCATGCTCCTATGAATTTAATACGAAGAATTGTGGATTAAAGAATTACCGTTATTCCGTCGAGTCTGATCCGATCTTTTGCGTTTGAATTCCAAATTCCAATTCAACCACGCAATTCGATTTTATCTGCGGAATCAGAAATTAGAATCCTAATTTCTTAAATAAAATCAAAAATAAAGAAAAGAAAGAAATAGGATTTCTGTTCTCCAGATCAGATCTTCAGGGCTGTGTCCCGGTGCTGGGTCAGATCTACTACTGGTGAGGACTACGTAGATCTGTGGCTTGAGCAGGACCAGAATCGAAATTCTCCTCCCTCTCTCTTCAGGATCGGCGCCACTCTCTCTCTCTCCTTAGGGTTTCAACTGATTTGAATCTTATGAAAAGTGGCTAGGGTTTCACAGAGTGAGAGGTCTATTTATAGACCTAGGGTTATAAAACCCTAGTGGGCTCCTGGGCTCAATTCAGCACACTTATTGGGCCAGACCTGGGACCTAATGCAAATAATAAAGTGGGCCTATAAATTAATTAATTCTAATGTCCTCAACCCAGGACACAATTAATTAATTAATTAATATTAATACTTTTTCACCACAGAATTAATACTGACCTACCCCTTTATTACCACGTTATGAGAACGGGTTGCATTAATTGAGAATCCCCATATTTAAGGTTACCGGACATTCATTAATTAATCGGAGCCTCTGACAAGCTCAAACTACAATTAATTAATATCTTATTATTCCTGAGTAGTACCAATCAAACCTTATCACTCGTGCCTGAACTTAATCAGCCTGCAGGACTTTGGCACGATGAAAGTTATTGAGCTCCTCAGGGAATGTCCCCATCCTATTACTCGGATATGGTTACCTAAACCCAGTCTCAGGCGGTACTACACGAACTGCTGTTACCCAAGATGCGGATATACGAGCACGTTACTTAGGCTCTCCACCATGGCAAGTCAAAGCAACAGTCAACCCGTGCAAACCCCTGAACCTTCGTTAGGGTTTGGACTCAATCAATATAACGAGATCTTTTATTCGCTGATGTCAGACAGACGAATATATCTCACTGCGGTCCATCAATACGCCACCTCTGCGTACCAGCATGTCAAGTAACCAAGACAGACTACTTATTCCGACAATGCCGCAGCCATCCGGACAGACGTATCCTCATACGCTGTCTCGGTTGTGATCAGGTTTATGTCTCACTAGGTCAAGTGATCATACTATCTTCTGTGATCTACAACACGCCGTATGATCATCCCTATCGGTGAGACAAGAGGATACCATTGTTCATACATGTAAGATTGTTAACAGATAGGAGAAATAAACCGTTGTATACTCATTGTAATAAATGCTTTCAGTGTACAAAACCCATCAATCTCCCACTTATACTCAAAGCATAACTAAGCTATTACAGAGTATATAGTCCGTCTATCTAGTCTGCTGTCACTTTAACCACTGTCAGTGGTCGACATCCACCTCAGACCCAGCTCACAAATATGTCTTTCGTAAACTTTCTGCGGTAAGCTCTTTGTAAAAAGATCAGCAAGATTGTCAGCAGTGTCAATCTTCTGAAACAGCACATCGCCCCTCGATACGATTTCTCGTATGATATGGTACTTTCTTTATATGTGTTTGCTTGCCCTGTGAAACCGCGGTTCCTTTGAGTTCGCCACTGCACCAGAGTTGTCACAATAAATTTTGATACTCCTCGGCAAACTCGGGATCATACCCAACTCTAAAAGGTAGTTCCGGAGCCACACCCCCTCTTTCGAGGCGTCGGAGGCGGCGACATATTCCGCCTCCATGGTGGAGTCAGCAATGCATTTCTGCTTTGAGCTCCTCCAAGATACAGCTCCACCTCCCAGGGTAAACACATATCCTGAGGTCGATTTCTTCTCATCCTGGTCCCCTTGGAAATCCGAGTCTGTATAACCCACAGGGCACAAATCCTCACTTTGATAAACTAGGCAGAAATTCCTAGTTCTTTTCAAATACTTGAGGATGTGCTTTACAGCAGTCCAGTGCGTCTGTCCAGGGTTAGACTGATATCTTGCTACCATGCCAACGGCATAACAGATATCTGGCCTGGTACACAGCATCGCATACATGAGACTACCCACCGCCGAAGCGTATGGTACAAGACTCATCTCGTCTTTCTCCCGTTGTGTCTGAGGACACTGCCCACCAGAAAGACGAACGCCATGTCTGAAATGTAGCAAGCCTTTCTTGGCGATTTGCATGCTGAACCGGGCTATCACAGTATCCACATAGGATGCCTGGGATAAGCTCAACATTATTCTCTTACGATCTCGTAAGACCTTAATCCCAAGAATGTAGCCAGCTTCTCCCAGATCCTTCATTTGGAACTGTTCGGATAACCAAACTTTGATTTCGGACATCACTCCCTCGTTGTTTCCTAATAGGAGTATGTCATCAACGTATAGTGCAAGGAAGACCACGCTCCCACTGACACAAAGTCGGTAAACACAACTTTCGTTTTCCAACTGTGCAAATCCATAAGATTTAATCACATCGTTGAAACGTAAGTTCCACGACCTTGAAGCTTGCTTAAGTCCATACAAGGACTTCCTAAGCTTCCAGACAAGATGTTCTTCGCCCTTGCTTATGTAACCCTCGGGTTGCTGCATATAGATGTCTCTACCTTCTTCAAGGTAACCGTTTAGAGAAGCAGTTTTGACATCCATCTGCCAGATCTCGAGGTCCATATGCGCAGCTATGGCAAGGAGTATCCGGATGGATTTGAGCATGGCTACGGGTGAAAAGGTTTCGTCATAGTCAATGCCCTCTTTCTGACTATAACCCTTTGCCACCAGCCTGGCTTTAAAAGCTGTGATCTTTCCATCCGCCCCTTTCTTTCTCTTATATACCCATTTGCACCCTATGGCCCTAAAGCCATCCGGCAAATCAGTTTTCTGGTATACATCCATAGCATTTATGGATTCAATTTCAGAATCCATGGCGACACGCCATTTGGCAACATCCTTGTCATGCACTGCCTCTTCGTAAGTCAGTGGGTCAGAGTCCTCATGTCCGTCTTCCGGGCTCAAGTCCGAAGACTCACCCACGAACATGTACCTTTCCGGCTGGAAAATAACTCTTCCACTACGACGAGGCATCGGTGCCGTGTCAGTAGTAGGTGCAGTGACTTGTGGTCCTGCACCTTGCACTGAAGAACGTGTCTGTGGTGCTGTACCTCTCACAGGTGCACCCACATTACTTTCCCCTTCCCTTGGAATTGCATTCTCGTTCTCAATTTCTTGAAGAACGATATCACTCATTGACCTGTGATTACTCACATACTCGTCCTCCAAGAATCTAGCGTTGGTGCTAACAACGACTCTTTGACTCTCAGGACAGTAAAAGTAACCACCTTTCGTTTGCCTGGGATACCCTATGAACAGCATTACTTTTGACCTGCTTTCTAACTTATCAGGTTCCTTCGACAGTACGTGTGCCGGACAGCCCCATACTCTAAACTTGCACAAACTAGGTTTGCGACCAAGGAAGAGCTCAGAAGGCGTCTTAGGAACTGATTTAGAAGGCACCACATTAAGCACGTAAGCTGCTGTCTCCAATGCGTAGCCCCAAAACGAAATTGGTAAGTTTGCATAACTCATCATTGATCTTACCATCTTTAGAAGAGTCCTATTTCTTCTTTCAGCTACACCGTTTTGCTGGGGAGTACCCGGTGCAGTCCACTGGGATGTAATCCCATTTTCTGACAAATATTGCAGGAACTCATTACCGAGGTATTCGCCACCGCGGTCAGATCGCAGCGACTTGATAGTTTTCCCGACCTTCTTTTCTACCTCAGCCTTGAACTCTTTCAATTTCTCAAAGCATTCCGACTTGTAGCGAAGCAGGTAAACGTATCCGTACCTTGAGTAATCATCAATGAAAGTGACGAAGTACTCGTACCCTCCACGAGCCTGCGTGGACATCGGTCCACATAAGTCAGAATGGATCAATTCCAACACTTCCTCTGCTCGAGACTGACTAGCCTTGAAAGGCGTAGTTGACATCTTGCCCTCGATGCAGGATTCGCAGACTTGATAAGGTACAGCCCGGACTAGGTCCAATGTACCGTCATCTGCAAGTCTCTGAATCCGCTTCAAGCTGATGTGACCCAGTCTCAAGTGCCAGAGATATGTAAGATCCTCATCAGAAGAAGTAAGTTTTCTCTTCCTAGGATTATCAATTACGAATGAATTACATGCAATACTTGCGGAAGACTTATGATTACAGTTAACAACATAGAGAGAATTATTCAGCATTCCACGACAGATAACACCGTTATTACCAATGATAGAAACACCACTATCAAAAATAACTGAATATCCATCAACATAAAGTTTGGAAACTGAAATAAGGTTTTGCCGAAAATCCGGCACATACAAAACATCTCTCAATGTTAAAACAGAATCATCAAAGTACAAGGTGAAATCTCCAATGGCAGCTGCACTCACTTGTGTTGCGTTCCCCATCGAGATGGTAACCTCGTCATTCTTCAGCACCCTCCTCGGTGTGAACCCCTGCAAAATGTAACAAACATGATCAGTAGCTCCAGTATCCACTACCCACGAATGAGCAGAAACCGATGCTAAACATGTTTCCGTTACAAATGCAAATGATGTACCTTGTCCCTTGGCATTCGGACAATCCACCTTTCCACATCCAGCACACTCGTTCTTCTTTGGAGTGAACTTGGCTCTCTTCCCCTTCCTAGACTTGCTATCACTGCCTGATTTCCTGAACTTGCTCTCAGCACCATCATCTCCAACCTTAGAGGTTGTCGAACCAGTGCTAGAATTAGACAGAACAGGTTTCCGTGCTCGCATGGTAGACTGCTCCACTACAAGATCCTCAAGCAGCTCATGCAGAGCATACTCTCCCTTTGCAGCAGCAACTACCTTAAAGTCATAATAGGATTCCGGAAGAGAATTCAAGATAATATCAATCTTGCCTTGCGCACTGATATTACCACCCCGCACAGTAAACTGTCTCATGAGATCAATCACAGACATCATGTGCGTAGTCACTGAACTATCCTCAACCATCTTCTTGCACACAAGATTGTGCACAAGCTTACAGTTAATAGTTCGCTCCACTTTGCCAAAAGCCGTCGAGAGTTCCTTCCAAAGCTCTCCAGCTCTTTCGAGGTGTTCATACTTATGCCTTAATTCTCTAGACAGGGAACCTGTGATGAGCCAGAAGGCAAACTCATCAGCATCCTCCCATCTGTCATAGAATTCAAGCTCAAGTTCGCACACACCTCTTTGAGAACGCAACAGTGGATCCATGTAAAGAACATGTGCTTGATTTTTCAGATAAAGGATGTGTTTGATGCAGAAACTCCATTCATGGAAGTTTGGACCAGTTAGAGGATTGAGAGCAAGTATATGATCGACAGTAGACATAGACATATCTGAAACAATAAAGAATCTTAAATAAGAACATACATGTTGAACTTCGAAAACAAATGCATTGAAAACCTTTTAATAAATCAAATACAAATGGTTTCCACTAAATGCCCAAGAGTTCCCACCGCAAGCTACAC
Organism: Plectranthus barbatus; assembly: GCA_026898455.1. Lineage (NCBI taxonomy): Eukaryota > Viridiplantae > Streptophyta > Magnoliopsida > Lamiales > Lamiaceae > Plectranthus > Plectranthus barbatus. Next base: position 9,577 of record JAPKLW010004144.1, read on the forward strand.
TCGTAGACGTTTATGATGTCACCCTCAACCAGAACTGCGGGTTTTAAGCCCCAATACATTTAATTTCACTACCACGTCAGGATGCTTTTGACACTAGAAATTAATAATTAGTGAAAACCTTAGACCAAGCCATCTCTCAAGAACAGGGATGCAATTCTTGCATTATATTCTAAGATGCTTCTAAGCAATTAACCACAAATTTAACTTCGGCCAAAAGAGACAGTTTAGCATGGCACGTAACCATACCGCACAACCCTTAAAGCTTTTGTTATCTATAATTTAAATCAATCCTAGAATACTTGTGAAAGAGGTCTACGCAAGCTACACTCGTAGACGTTTACGCAAAGCCCTCCCACTATTCACATGATTTAAATTATTTGTCTAGAAATCCCAACAACCGTACCCATGCACCTCCGGGAACTAGCAAGCTACACTCGTAGACATTTACTAGAACGAGAGATACACTTACAGCCTAGGACCGCTTTGTGGAGGTCTATTGATTTTAATTAAAAAATCTGCTTAGTATTTTTCTTTTAAAAGGTTTCTTTATGCGCACACATAATTTCCTTGTTATTATATTTCCCAAATTTTTGCATGTATTTAAACAAGCCCAAAAATTCCCAAAATATAATCCAACAAAAGAAATTAATCACATAAGCATGCTTGAAAAGCTGTAAATAATAAAAGCGATAAATCATGCTTTTCCTATTATCTACACATGCTTAATTGCGCACATAAATAAATCACATATCATACGAGGACAATTAAGGCAAACAAAAATTCCTCGTGGCCCCAAAAATAGAAAATAATATCTATCTATTACAAATTTGAATTTTGAATTAATTTGGATAAATCCAAATCTTTTCAAATCTTCCAAATCTTCAAGGGCCTTCAAATCTGGATACACCAAATCTTTTTGGATTTTTAGGCCTTTGTGAACTGATGATTTGCCCTAACCCTAATGCAAACCCTAGGGTTTACACAGGATTGTACAAACCACAAAAACACAAGCCACCGCGACGGGATAGCAGCAGCCGACGACAGCCGAAGCCGCCGCCGGCCCAGCGCCGCCCTGCGCCGCCGCACGCATGCACCGCGCGCCTGCCATGCCTCGCGCGTGCAGGCCCTGCGCCCGTGCGCTCGCGCGCCCGCCGTCGCCCGCCGTCGTGCTCCGTCGGCCCTGCATCGGCTCCGTCTTCGTTCTTCGTTCTCGACCCGTCCAATTACATAATTTTTAAAATTATAGAAAATCTATTCTATTACAATTTTCAAATCTACACTAATCACGGATTTTCTCGTGATTTTACAAAAACAATTCAGCCCTACACTGATAAACCACCGCGGGCTGAATAAACGGGTTGCCACGAGGAACAAAAACCAAACATCCACAAAATAAATTCATACATGCATAATGAATTTAATTATGAACAACAGAGCCATAAATCAGAAACCTCGCTCTGATACGAATTGTAGGGTTTTTCCGTGAACCGAATCACCAAAACCAAACTGAACCGGATCGATCTATGGATATTGCTCATAGTTAAAATTCTCAAAACCCTAGCATGCTCCTATGAATTTAATACAAAGAATTGTGGATTAAGGAATTACAGTTATTCCGTCGAGTCTGATCCGATCTTTTGCGTTTGAATTCCAAATTCCAATTCAACCACGCAATTCGATTTTATCTGCGGAATCAGAAATTAGAACCCTAATTTCTTAAATAAAATCAAAAATAAAGAAAAGAAAGAAATAGGATTTATGTTCTCCAAATAAGATCTTCAGGGCTGTGTCCCGGTGCTGGTCAGATCTACTACTGGTGAGGACTCCGTAGATCTGTGGCTTGAGCAGGACCATAATCGAAATTCTCCTCCCTCTCTCTTCAGGATCGGCGCCCCCTCTCTCTCTCTCCTTAGGGTTTCAAATGATTTGAATCTTATGAAAAGTGGCTAGGGTTTCACAGAGTGAGAGGTCTATTTATAGACCTAGGGTTATAAAACCCTAGTGGGCTCCTGGGCTCAATTCAGCACACTTATTGGGCCAGACCTGGGACCTAATGCAAATAATAAAGTGGGCCTATAAATTAATTAATTCCCATGTCCTCAACCCAGGACACAATTAATTAATTAATATTAATTCTTTTTCACCACAGAATTAATACTGACCTACCCCTTTATTACCACGTTATGAGAACGGGTTGCATTAATTGAGAATCCCCATATTTAAGGTTACCGGACATTCATTAATTAATCGGAGCCTCTGACAAGCTCTAACTATAATTAATTAATATCTTATTATTCCTGAGTAGTACCACTCAAACCTTATCACTCGTGCCTGAACTTAATCAGCCTGCAGGACTTTGGCACGATGAATGTTATTGAGTTCCTCGGGGAATGTCCCCATCCTATTACTCGGATATGGTTACCTAAACCCAGTCTCAGGTGGTACTACACGAACTGCTGTCATCCAAGATCGGTGGGTCTATATGGTGGATTCTCATGG